>JAXIVJ010002071.1:107500-112500 GCA_036785665.1 Chirona hameri
GTTAGGTTAGGTTAGGTTAGGTTAGGTTAGGTTAGGTTAGGTTAGGTTAGGTTAGGTTAGGTTAGGTTAGGTTAGGTTAGGTTAGGTTAGGTTAGGTTAGGTTAGGTTAGGTTAGGTTAGGTTAGGTTAGGTTAGGTTAGGTTAGGTTAGGTTAGGTTAGGTTAGGTTAGGTTAGGTTAGGTTAGGTTAGGTTAGGTTAGGTTAGGTTAGGTTAGGTTAGGTTAGGTTAGGTTAGGTTAGGTTAGGTTAGGTTAGGTTAGGTTAGGTTAGGTTAGGTTAGGTTAGGTTAGGTTAGGTTAGGTTAGGTTAGGTTAGGTTAGGTTAGGTTAGGTTAGGTTAGGTTAGGTTAGGTTAGGTTAGGTTAGGTTAGGTTAGGTTAGGTTAGGTTAGGTTAGGTTAGGTTAGGTTAGGTTAGGTTAGGTTAGGTTAGGTTAGGTTAGGTTAGGTTAGGTTAGGTTAGGTTAGGTTAGGTTAGGTTAGGTTAGGTTAGGTTAGGTTAGGTTAGGTTAGGTTAGGTTAGGTTAGGTTAGGTTAGGTTAGGTTAGGTTAGGTTAGGTTAGGTTAGGTTAGGTTAGGTTAGGTTAGGTTAGGTTAGGTTAGGTTAGGTTAGGTTAGGTTAGGTTAGGTTAGGTTAGGTTAGGTTAGGTTAGGTTAGGTTAGGTTAGGTTAGGTTAGGTTAGGTTAGGTTAGGTTAGGTTAGGTTAGGTTAGGTTAGGTTAGGTTAGGTTAGGTTAGGTTAGGTTAGGTTAGGTTAGGTTAGGTTAGGTTAGGTTAGGTTAGGTTAGGTTAGGTTAGGTTAGGTTAGGTTAGGTTAGGTTAGGTTAGGTTAGGTTAGGTTAGGTTAGGTTAGGTTAGGTTAGGTTAGGTTAGGTTAGGTTAGGTTAGGTTAGGTTAGGTTAGGTTAGGTTAGGTTAGGTTAGGTTAGGTTAGGTTAGGTTAGGTTAGGTTAGGTTAGGTTAGGTTAGGTTAGGTTAGGTTAGGTTAGGTTAGGTTAGGTTAGGTTAGGTTAGGTTAGGTTAGGTTAGGTTAGGTTAGGTTAGGTTAGGTTAGGTTAGGTTAGGTTAGGTTAGGTTAGGTTAGGTTAGGTTAGGTTAGGTTAGGTTAGGTTAGGTTAGGTTAGGTTAGGTTAGGTTAGGTTAGGTTAGGTTAGGTTAGGTTAGGTTAGGTTAGGTTAGGTTAGGTTAGGTTAGGTTAGGTTAGGTTAGGTTAGGTTAGGTTAGGTTAGGTTAGGTTAGGTTAGGTTAGGTTAGGTTAGGTTAGGTTAGGTTAGGTTAGGTTAGGTTAGGTTAGGTTAGGTTAGGTTAGGTTAGGTTAGGTTAGGTTAGGTTAGGTTAGGTTAGGTTAGGTTAGGTTAGGTTAGGTTAGGTTAGGTTAGGTTAGGTTAGGTTAGGTTAGGTTAGGTTAGGTTAGGTTAGGTTAGGTTAGGTTAGGTTAGGTTAGGTTAGGTTAGGTTAGGTTAGGTTAGGTTAGGTTAGGTTAGGTTAGGTTAGGTTAGGTTAGGTTAGGTTAGGTTAGGTTAGGTTAGGTTAGGTTAGGTTAGGTTAGGTTAGGTTAGGTTAGGTTAGGTTAGGTTAGGTTAGGTTAGGTTAGGTTAGGTTAGGTTAGGTTAGGTTAGGTTAGGTTAGGTTAGGTTAGGTTAGGTTAGGTTAGGTTAGGTTAGGTTAGGTTAGGTTAGGTTAGGTTAGGTTAGGTTAGGTTAGGTTAGGTTAGGTTAGGTTAGGTTAGGTTAGGTTAGGTTAGGTTAGGTTAGGTTAGGTTAGGTTAGGTTAGGTTAGGTTAGGTTAGGTTAGGTTAGGTTAGGTTAGGTTAGGTTAGGTTAGGTTAGGTTAGGTTAGGTTAGGTTAGGTTAGGTTAGGTTAGGTTAGGTTAGGTTAGGTTAGGTTAGGTTAGGTTAGGTTAGGTTAGGTTAGGTTAGGTTAGGTTAGGTTAGGTTAGGTTAGGTTAGGTTAGGTTAGGTTAGGTTAGGTTAGGTTAGGTTAGGTTAGGTTAGGTTAGGTTAGGTTAGGTTAGGTTAGGTTAGGTTAGGTTAGGTTAGGTTAGGTTAGGTTAGGTTAGGTTAGGTTAGGTTAGGTTAGGTTAGGTTAGGTTAGGTTAGGTTAGGTTAGGTTAGGTTAGGTTAGGTTAGGTTAGGTTAGGTTAGGTTAGGTTAGGTTAGGTTAGGTTAGGTTAGGTTAGGTTAGGTTAGGTTAGGTTAGGTTAGGTTAGGTTAGGTTAGGTTAGGTTAGGTTAGGTTAGGTTAGGTTAGGTTAGGTTAGGTTAGGTTAGGTTAGGTTAGGTTAGGTTAGGTTAGGTTAGGTTAGGTTAGGTTAGGTTAGGTTAGGTTAGGTTAGGTTAGGTTAGGTTAGGTTAGGTTAGGTTAGGTTAGGTTAGGTTAGGTTAGGTTAGGTTAGGTTAGGTTAGGTTAGGTTAGGTTAGGTTAGGTTAGGTTAGGTTAGGTTAGGTTAGGTTAGGTTAGGTTAGGTTAGGTTAGGTTAGGTTAGGTTAGGTTAGGTTAGGTTAGGTTAGGTTAGGTTAGGTTAGGTTAGGTTAGGTTAGGTTAGGTTAGGTTAGGTTAGGTTAGGTTAGGTTAGGTTAGGTTAGGTTAGGTTAGGTTAGGTTAGGTTAGGTTAGGTTAGGTTAGGTTAGGTTAGGTTAGGTTAGGTTAGGTTAGGTTAGGTTAGGTTAGGTTAGGTTAGGTTAGGTTAGGTTAGGTTAGGTTAGGTTAGGTTAGGTTAGGTTAGGTTAGGTTAGGTTAGGTTAGGTTAGGTTAGGTTAGGTTAGGTTAGGTTAGGTTAGGTTAGGTTAGGTTAGGTTAGGTTAGGTTAGGTTAGGTTAGGTTAGGTTAGGTTAGGTTAGGTTAGGTTAGGTTAGGTTAGGTTAGGTTAGGTTAGGTTAGGTTAGGTTAGGTTAGGTTAGGTTAGGTTAGGTTAGGTTAGGTTAGGTTAGGTTAGGTTAGGTTAGGTTAGGTTAGGTTAGGTTAGGTTAGGTTAGGTTAGGTTAGGTTAGGTTAGGTTAGGTTAGGTTAGGTTAGGTTAGGTTAGGTTAGGTTAGGTTAGGTTAGGTTAGGTTAGGTTAGGTTAGGTTAGGTTAGGTTAGGTTAGGTTAGGTTAGGTTAGGTTAGGTTAGGTTAGGTTAGGTTAGGTTAGGTTAGGTTAGGTTAGGTTAGGTTAGGTTAGGTTAGGTTAGGTTAGGTTAGGTTAGGTTAGGTTAGGTTAGGTTAGGTTAGGTTAGGTTAGGTTAGGTTAGGTTAGGTTAGGTTAGGTTAGGTTAGGTTAGGTTAGGTTAGGTTAGGTTAGGTTAGGTTAGGTTAGGTTAGGTTAGGTTAGGTTAGGTTAGGTTAGGTTAGGTTAGGTTAGGTTAGGTTAGGTTAGGTTAGGTTAGGTTAGGTTAGGTTAGGTTAGGTTAGGTTAGGTTAGGTTAGGTTAGGTTAGGTTAGGTTAGGTTAGGTTAGGTTAGGTTAGGTTAGGTTAGGTTAGGTTAGGTTAGGTTAGGTTAGGTTAGGTTAGGTTAGGTTAGGTTAGGTTAGGTTAGGTTAGGTTAGGTTAGGTTAGGTTAGGTTAGGTTAGGTTAGGTTAGGTTAGGTTAGGTTAGGTTAGGTTAGGTTAGGTTAGGTTAGGTTAGGTTAGGTTAGGTTAGGTTAGGTTAGGTTAGGTTAGGTTAGGTTAGGTTAGGTTAGGTTAGGTTAGGTTAGGTTAGGTTAGGTTAGGTTAGGTTAGGTTAGGTTAGGTTAGGTTAGGTTAGGTTAGGTTAGGTTAGGTTAGGTTAGGTTAGGTTAGGTTAGGTTAGGTTAGGTTAGGTTAGGTTAGGTTAGGTTAGGTTAGGTTAGGTTAGGTTAGGTTAGGTTAGGTTAGGTTAGGTTAGGTTAGGTTAGGTTAGGTTAGGTTAGGTTAGGTTAGGTTAGGTTAGGTTAGGTTAGGTTAGGTTAGGTTAGGTTAGGTTAGGTTAGGTTAGGTTAGGTTAGGTTAGGTTAGGTTAGGTTAGGTTAGGTTAGGTTAGGTTAGGTTAGGTTAGGTTAGGTTAGGTTAGGTTAGGTTAGGTTAGGTTAGGTTAGGTTAGGTTAGGTTAGGTTAGGTTAGGTTAGGTTAGGTTAGGTTAGGTTAGGTTAGGTTAGGTTAGGTTAGGTTAGGTTAGGTTAGGTTAGGTTAGGTTAGGTTAGGTTAGGTTAGGTTAGGTTAGGTTAGGTTAGGTTAGGTTAGGTTAGGTTAGGTTAGGTTAGGTTAGGTTAGGTTAGGTTAGGTTAGGTTAGGTTAGGTTAGGTTAGGTTAGGTTAGGTTAGGTTAGGTTAGGTTAGGTTAGGTTAGGTTAGGTTAGGTTAGGTTAGGTTAGGTTAGGTTAGGTTAGGTTAGGTTAGGTTAGGTTAGGTTAGGTTAGGTTAGGTTAGGTTAGGTTAGGTTAGGTTAGGTTAGGTTAGGTTAGGTTAGGTTAGGTTAGGTTAGGTTAGGTTAGGTTAGGTTAGGTTAGGTTAGGTTAGGTTAGGTTAGGTTAGGTTAGGTTAGGTTAGGTTAGGTTAGGTTAGGTTAGGTTAGGTTAGGTTAGGTTAGGTTAGGTTAGGTTAGGTTAGGTTAGGTTAGGTTAGGTTAGGTTAGGTTAGGTTAGGTTAGGTTAGGTTAGGTTAGGTTAGGTTAGGTTAGGTTAGGTTAGGTTAGGTTAGGTTAGGTTAGGTTAGGTTAGGTTAGGTTAGGTTAGGTTAGGTTAGGTTAGGTTAGGTTAGGTTAGGTTAGGTTAGGTTAGGTTAGGTTAGGTTAGGTTAGGTTAGGTTAGGTTAGGTTAGGTTAGGTTAGGTTAGGTTAGGTTAGGTTAGGTTAGGTTAGGTTAGGTTAGGTTAGGTTAGGTTAGGTTAGGTTAGGTTAGGTTAGGTTAGGTTAGGTTAGGTTAGGTTAGGTTAGGTTAGGTTAGGTTAGGTTAGGTTAGGTTAGGTTAGGTTAGGTTAGGTTAGGTTAGGTTAGGTTAGGTTAGGTTAGGTTAGGTTAGGTTAGGTTAGGTTAGGTTAGGTTAGGTTAGGTTAGGTTAGGTTAGGTTAG
>JAXIVJ010002072.1:0-118662 GCA_036785665.1 Chirona hameri
ATATATATATTATATATATATATATATTATATATATATATATATATATATATATATATATATATATATATATATATATATATATATATATATATATTATATATATATATATACTATATATATATATATATATATATATATATATATATATATATATATATATATATATATAGTATATAGCTATATATATATATATATATATATATAAGGATTGTTTGTTGTCGGGGACGCGGGTGAGCGGCCGGCGCCGGCTGGCGGCCGGCGTGGACTCTCTGCGTGACCTCTAGGTCACGTGATGCTCGCCGCAGGCATTAGTGACGTGGTCCGAGGCCGCCGGGGTCAGTTCCGCCGGGGCCGAGGCACTCTGGGCTGGAGCGGGCGAGCGGTGGGCGCGACCGCCGCTGTATCTGACGTACAATATAAGGCCAGTTTAAACGCAAGTTTACATTTGGAGACTGCGGTATTTTGCGAACTATGGCTCTTTCTGACCAAGGTGATACAGTGCCGCCGCCGGCTGGTGACAAGCTTCTATATCATCTGTGAATATCTGTACTGGCGCCTGCACCGCTGACTGGCACCTGCACTACCGACTGGCACCTGCGCTAGTGACGTATGGTGACGTCCCGTTCCGGTGACGTCCGGTGCCATCCGTTCCGGTGCCTTCCGTTCCGGTGCCATCCGTTCCGGTGACATCCGTTCCGGTGACGACCGGCCCCCCTGCTGACGTCTGGTGACGTCACGCTGCTGACTTGGTGACGTCCACGCTGCTGTCGTCTGGTGACGTCCACGCTGCTGACGTCTGGTGACGTCCACGCTGCTGACGTCTGGTGACGTCCACGTTGCTGTCGTCTGGTGACGTCCACGTTGCCGACTTCTGACGTCCACGCTGCTGACGTCCACGCTGTTGACGTCCACGCTGTTGACGTCACGCTGCTGACGTCTGGTGACGTCCACGCTGTTGACGTCTGGTGACGTCACGCTGCTGACGTCTGGTGACGTTCACGTTGCTGACGTCTGACGACGTCCACGTTGCTGACGTCCACGCTGCTGACGTCTGGTGATATCCACGCTGCTGTCGTCTGTTTCGCCGTGTACTGGTAGACCTGCGGAGCCGCGCCAATGCAACGGAGGGATCTACACTCCCGTCTATAACAATAAGCTAAGTAGTTGAGAGCGTGTGTGTGCATTGTGTGTTCGGGTGTGGCTCTGTTGTCTTAAACGTGTAGCTATTGAGCAATTGGTGTGGTAGTGTAGACTTCGTCATGTCAAATTCTGAGAGTTGTAGGCCGACGATGCGGTTGGGTGGTGCGCGAGGGTGCGAGTAAATCGCCGAGTTCGGGATGGCGGAGCTGTCTCGATTTCCAGTTGGACCACCGATGTTGAGCCCGAAATTTAGTGTGGGGAGGGGATCATTCTCGCGATTCGTTGCCGACTTCCGATACATTTGCGACCATGTATGCCTGGAATGATGAGTTCAAACTGCGCTTCCTGCCGCTCTGTTTGACGGGGGGTGTCCAGGGACGCTTCGATTCTCTGTCAGAGACTCGGCGAGTCGCGTTTAAGTCTGCCATCTGCGGCCTGCGCGACTTGTTTGTCAAACCAAGATTCGCTGGACGCGCACGCTGAGCTGGGTAAACTGCGGATCGACCCCCGTTTGTCACTGGAATCATTTGTGATGCGGTTCAATCTGTTGATAAAACGGGCCCTTCCCCGGTCAGGGACCTGGATACAGTTCGACTCAATTACTTTTTGTCGTCACTGCAGAGTCTTACAGACAGATCATTTCGGCAGCATCACATCATTATCTGGTGCCGTTGGAAAAGCTACTGAACGTGTTTCGTGCGCAGCAGAGGCGTGGCAGCGGCAGTGGCAGGGCAGAGGAGGAGGCCGCCGCAGTAAGGCAGGTCGACACGGGAGTCAGTCAGGGCACTCAGACGAGGCTGAAATCGAATTTGGACGGCATCACTGGTGAGGTTGGAGAGACAGGTGAAACACCCGAGCCAGTCCGGGCGGCTCTGGGCCGCTGCCGCGTGCGTGTGGCCTTTCGCGGCAGGTCTGGACAGGAGCAGCCGCCCTCGGGCTCTGTTATGTGTGCGGCTCGACGGGTCATCTGCCGCGACCTGTCGCAACCGTGATAGAGCCTGTTACGGTTGTGGCAGAGTTGGACATGTGGCAGCCGTGTGTCCCTACCGGGCGGAAGCGCCGCAGGGGGACCCAGCACCGGACCCGAGGACCGGGATCCCAAGACATTAACTTCCACAGGGTCAACAGCTCAAGAGACTGTGGTAGCGGCGGGGTCCGGAGGAGACAACTGATACGGTGCCACTGAATGATGGACCTTCTCGTTTGATGCACGGTGGCGGGTGTTCAGTGCAAATTGCCTGCTGGATACTGGGTCCTCAATCGCAGTGTCCTCCACAAATCCGTGTTTGATACACTGCCCCGTGCCAAACTTTGTCGGACAGCAACCCGAGCCAAAACTGCCTCGCAGAGCCCTCTTCGTTGCTCGGGAGAACCATGGTTGCTCCGGTCCAAATGGGTCAAGTGTCGTGTTGTCCCGCTGTACGTGTCTGACAGCACGGAAGGTACCGTGCATCCTGGGGATGGATTTTCTTAAACATTTTCAGACGTGTGTGATTGACCTGCGACGGAGGGTGTCTCGAGTTTTCCCGCCAAGTCTGTAAAGTGGGTACTGTGGTGATGGGCAAAAACGGTGACTGTGCCCGCGGGATGCGACATGATTGTCCGGGGTTCGTGCACAATTGCGATTTTCAGGGTCAGGCAATTGTTAACCGGTGTGTGGACCAACCCGGCTTGGAAGTGTGTGCGAAGTGTCGTGGAAGTATTCGGCACGTCTGTTCCCCTGGTCATACGCAATATCTCCGTTAACTACGTGACTGTACCAAAACATGAGGTACTCGCCAATTTGGATGTTGAGTTTTCAGAGGATTAGTCTGAGAACCGAGAGAGACTAGTAAAACAGTTGATTTTGACATAGTCGATTTACAGCACTCGGACCTGACAGAATCTCAGAAACGTGCGCTTTTCAGGTTTTGGCAAAAGTACGAGAGCATGTTTGATGGACATATTGGTCTCACTGATGTGGCAATGCACGTCATCGATACCGGCGATCACCGACGCATCCCTCCCACCTGCATGAGACTGTAAGCGCAGCTGGGATGAGTTAGTGCGTCAGGGAATTTTGGAAAAATCTGACAGTGGCTGGTCGTCCCCGATCTGCCTGGTGCGTACAAAGTCTGGTGCGGTTCGCATATGTGCAGATCTGCGTAAGCTAAACGCTCTCACACGCCTCCCGCGTACCCTATGGCTCGTATAGATGACACACTGGAGGCCCTGGCTGGCTCGTCCCTCTTCTGTGTTTTGGACATGAACTCCGCATACCACCAGATTCCTATCAAGCCCGAGGACCGTGATCAGGCCACAATCACGACGCCGTTTGTCAAATTACAGGTACACCAGAGTTTGTTTTGTGACTCAGCTCGGCTCCGTTCACATGTGCCAAAATGCTTGATGTTGTGCAGGAGATCTGTTTGGTGTGTACATCGGGTGCTTCTCGTAAGGTGGATGGAGTGTAAGGATTGCTTGTTGTCGGGGACGCATGTGACCGGCCGGCGCCGGCTGGCCGCCGGCGTGGGACCCTCTGCGTGACCTCTAGGTCACGTGATGCTCGCCGCCGGCATTAGTGACTTGGTCCGAGCCACGAACAGCGAAGGGGAGGCTCGCAAGCTTCCTGGGATTGGCTTCCTTCTGCAGGAAATATGTGAAGAACTTCTCAGAAATCGTAGCGCCTCTTTTTGACATACTCTGATAAGTTGCAGTGGTCAGACCAGGCCCAGGCTGCATTTGATCGTTTGAAAGTGGCGTTGACTCGCGCACCAGTTGTGGCGCTGCCTCGTTTTATTCCTGATGCTGGTGATTTTACGCTAGATTGTGATGCTAGTGACGAGGGAGTAGGAGCCGTGCTGATGCAGAAACAGGATGGTGTGGATCGTATCATTGCGTTTGGAAGTCAGCGCCTGTCGATCAACTACTAAAGAGCTGCTGGCTTGTGTTGTTTTTGTTCAACATTTTTCGCATTATTTGCAGGGAAAGAAGTTCCAGCTCCGAACTGACCACAGCAGCTTGCAATATATATAGTTCTTCACTTCATTTTAAATTCCCTGTGATGAATTTTGAGTAGAGCATAGTAGTGACTATGTTGTGACTTTCTTCCAATATACAGTGTGGAATATTGCCCAGCACGTGAAATGTTGTTGCTCATCTCCTGCAAAATAAATTGTTCTATTTTTATTTCACCGCAAGCTTACTATGATGTTCATTTTAGCATTGCCCATTTTAGCTTTTTTTGTTGGGCAAGAATCTGTCTTATTTCTTTCAATCTTTCAATCAAGAATCAAGATTCTGCAGAATCTAAATAAATGCATCTCAAAGTCATTAAGATGTTGTGTTACTTCAGTTATACAGTTCAAGAAGTTATTAAAGGCCAGTTTATCTTTTCAGACGAATGTGCGTGCAGACAGAAGGTGGCAGTCATTGAAGTCCTGAACTAAATGGCGTCTTTCCACATCTTGACCGGATCGCAATTATACTCATCGCTAATGTCATTCCATTATAGACGCTGCTGGACGTAGTCAGTGACTTCAGTCGCAACATGGACGAAGGCCGCGTCACGAGTCATCCCGATGGACCTGTCCAATGTCTTTGATTGCAGGAACCGTAATATGCTACTGAACAAGCTAGAATGCTATGGCATATTTTGCCACTCTGAATCGAAGAATATTTTGGATGTCGCAAACGGATCTTAAAAAGGATGTGAAACGGAGCGAGATATTCCAAGAGCTCTTGAAAAATGCTACCGCCATTGGTGTTCTCAAATTTTATCTCGGGTCAGGACTCTGAGTTTAGGCTCCTGAATCCAGAGGCATACAGGTCATACAGACTGTTCTGTCAAACACGTTTTTAGTTAATAACGTCTTAACCAAGCACGATAGAACAATAACTTTAACGTTATCGTGTGTATCTCCTCAAAGCGCTTCGAATCATAGTATTTTTGCAATTGTTTTAACCCGCGCACTGCAGGGGCTTCGCGCCGAACACTAACTGCAGGGGGGTGATTTCCGCCCCCCCCCCCCCCTAAGATCTCGAAAACTACGCTACGTAGCGAGAAGCGAAAAACGGCATTTGATAGCTTGATACATGTTATATCGAAAGTATTGCAGTATTGTTTTAGGTCAGGTCAAAATTGAGGTCACCAGAGGTCATCAAAGGTCAAATTTTCCAGTTTTTTACTGTTTTAGGACATCGCTCCAGATATTTCCATATATCTCAGAAATTATGCTAATTAGAAACAAACGGGAAAAATCAAACGCCAGCCAGTGAAAATTTTAATCGCTCAGGTGTCCTCAAATTTGATCTCGGGTCAATATTTGAGGCTCCAGAGGTCAAAAATGAAAAATATGCTGTTTATTTGCTAAATCGTTTTTCACTATTCACTTTTTACCTAATACATATACCGAAAAACTGTTAACGCCATTGTGTTTATCTTATCAAGGCGCTTCGAATCATATACATGGCAACCTTGTTAAATTAACTTAAAAATTTTACCTCGGTTCAAGGTCAAGTGGTGACCCAAGTAGGGCATGTTGCATATGGGAAGACGTGTCTCGACGAGACAAACACATTGATGTCTGTTTTATTTCTCTTATCTTTTTTATGTCGGGAGTTATTGACAACAAGGTGATGGTGACCTCGCATGACCTCAAATGATCCAATAGGGGTCACTGAACAAAACTTACACTTGGATCATACAGAATATTCTATAATAACATGATCCAGAAGTAATTGGACTAATATAATGCATATCCTTGAAATAGGAAGCATTTGTATATTTCCCCATTGACTTATTATGGAGAGGTGACGAAATTGACCTGACCTTAGGTCACCGATATCAAAATTCCGAAATAAACGAATTGTAAGTACTGATGCGCTCATGACATCCTGTAAGTTTCAAACTGATCGGTGAAATCGGTGGGGGGGATGGGCGGAAATCAACAGGGGGGAAGGGGCCCTGCAGGGGGGGGCCTGCAGTGCGCGGGTTAACCCTCGCCAGTGCAGGGAGGGGGGTGGATGCCACCCCCTCGGTCTTTCGGGAATATCTCACGTAAATATAAACCAATTGAGATGAAACTTTCAGTACCCTACTTGTGAACAATTTGACACATATTCTGAACATAATTTACGTTGTAGATTACATGACTCGTGACCTTTGACCTGTTTCTCAAGGTCATGTCAGGCGCAACTGGCGTCCGTAGTATTGATCTTTGTAACTTGTGCAGTTTCATAGTGTTTGTTGTTCAGAAGCATATGCACAGGTGCTTCCAGGTGACAGTTGTGGTTTCCATTGAGATTGTGACCTCGATTGACCTTTTCAGAGGTCAACCGAGGTCACTGACATCCGATGACCTGATATTACTTGTTTGGCTTCCGGCAGTTTCTAGGACATTTTGTGACCCTGATTTCAAATACGGGATCCATTTTACATAATTATATGTTCCACTGGGGTCATGCACCTCCACAGGTCAACCGAGGTCACTGACCTCAAATAACCTGACATGACCGGACATGACCTTTTTGGAATTTGGCAGTTTCTAGGACATTTTGTGACGCTGATTTCAAATTTGGCACCCATTTAGCATAATTATATGCTCATTCGCGTTTCTAGCTCGATTAAATTCAATATATATGCATTTACATTTTGGTTGAATTTTGGGTCATTGACATGGCATCAGAGGTCACCTATTAACCTATGACCTTATCATCAATGGCTTCCTCTCGTGACGTATCAATGGCTTCCTGGTATCAATGGCTTCCTCTCGTGACGAGCAACACGCTCGTTCTTTTATCGAAGCTCTAGCCCAATTAGGGGCGAAACGCTAGGGAGGTTGTACCCCCCTGCACGGTCACGCACTGATCGGACGCTGCACGGGCGAGGGTCAAGTAAACAAAAAAATCCTTAGTTCAGCAGGGTCATCCGAGGTCATCCGAGGGTCATATGGCGACCCAGGTGGGTCGCACGGCGCATTTTGTTAAGCGCCTCGACGAGATAACCACAATGGTGTCCGTGTAACGTCTTTGTCCGTATTTAATCAAAAGTGGTTGGCAAAAACTTGTTGTTGGTGACCTCGGATGACCTCAGACAACTTTGAAGGGCTCACTGATTAAAATTGTGGTTGAGTCATCAAGAATGGCCTATAATAACATGATTTTGAAAGATTTAGTCTGATATAATGTGTATCACTTGAATAAGAAGCATTTGCAATTTTTGTCATTGACTTTCATTGGGGAAGTCACGTGTTCTGCCTGCCCTTAGGTCACCGATATACAATATCTGAGATAAACGAATTGTAGGCCTAGTTAAATCGTGTAATATAGAAACCACTCGGCCTAAAACTGTAGCTGTGGCACGACCGCAAACGTTTTGGAGGTGGAATCACGTGACCTGACCTGCGATGAGCCGAGTTAAAAAATTGCACACAATATGGATGATTCCACACAATGTGAAAAATTGCGCACAGTGCGGAGGCTCCACGACCGTCCCCATCACTTGCGGCGTGGTCCAAGGCTCAATTCTGGGACCAGTGTTCTATTTACTTTTTACTAATGACTTGACATCGTTTTAATGTGACACCAAGACGGTGTTATACGCTGATGACGTGCAATTTATCTACTGTGGCCTCCCCAGCCAACAGGGAGAGCTACAACGATACATCGAGTCAACGCTGAGCAAAGCGCAGCGATGGCTTGTTGAAAGCACTCTTAAGATTAACACGCGCCCTGGAGGGGGGGGCGAAATCCGCCCACCCCTCCGGTTTTTCGAGGATAGCGCAAAGACGGCGGCGCGCAGCGCCGCCGTTTTTTGTACCTGTTTAGAAATGAACTTCCCGCATTATGTAAAATTCTTGGCCTCAGGTCATCTCAGGTCAGGTCACCAAACTAGATCACGTGATGACCTCAACTCCAAAACGTTTGCAGTAGTACCACAGCCATAGTTTTTGCGCCGATCGGTTTCAATCTTGCAGGACTTCATAAGGTCATAGATACCAACAATTTGTTAATCTCGGATTTCTAATATCGGTGACCTAAGGTCAGGTCAATTTTGTGACCGCCGACACGGTTTTATCAATAACTATCGACATAATGAAGATAGAGAAGAGAAAACGGTACCAATATGTTTGTCTCGTCGAGACACGTCTCCCAATATGCAACATAACTAACTTGGGTCACCGCCTGACCTTGACCTGAGGTCAAATTTATCAGTTGACCTAACCCGATCACCATGCATATGATTCGAAGCGCCTTGACAAGACACACGTGATGGCGTAAACATTATTGCTTCATCTTTATTAGGTAAAAGGTTATTTGGGGAAAACAGTTTTTAAAACAAAATCACCTTTTTGACATTCGATGACCTCTGGAGCCTAAACTATTGACCTGAGCTCAAATCTGAGGACACCTATGTCGATTGTATTTTTAAATGACTTTCAATTGCTTTTTTTCCGTTTGCTGCTAACTATCATAGTTTCAGAGATATTTGGGAGTGTTCGAACCGAAGTCTTGAAAACTTGAAAATCTGACCCTTGGTGACCTCTGGTGACCTCAATATTGACCTGAAAAAAAAATAACGAAATACTTTCGAAAGAGCTTGTCTCGAGCTATCTAACGTCGTTTCCCGCTTGTCGCTACGTTGCGTGGTTTTTGAGATCATGCCCAACCAAATCTGATCTTGTTTTCATTTCTTCTCGACAAAGGATGTTAGGACACAATTTCGAAGTACGTTTTGGCAATGCAACGCTTCACCCATCTGGTAGTGCGAAAATTCTAGGGGTCGTTTTGGACAGTAACCTTACTTTCGAAAAACATGTTTCTATCATGACGCAACGATGGTACGCAACGCTGTTCGGTCTGTCGAAATTTGCGTACCGACTGCCAAAAGAAGTAAAAAAGTTTATCATTGAATCATTGTTTTTTTTCCGCATATATTGTATTGTGCGACGGTGTGGGCAGGCTGCAAGGCAACACAACGTAAACATATGCAAACAATAATCAAGCACAGCGCAAGAATTGTTAAATGCTGCCGTTGTCAGATACGTATGATGCCGTTGATTGAAATGGCCGAAAGTGGACGAACTTGTTGCCGAGCGAGACCTGGTGATGGTACATCGTCTGCTGTATGATAATAATGCACCGATCTGTCTGAGAGATTTGCTGTCGTACCGCGAGAATGTGTCCATCAGAGAAACCCGAGGTTCTGCAGCAGGGCTGCTGAACATGCCTGGAGTCCGTACCGAGCACGACCGTCGATCGTTCTGATTTCGGTCAACGGCTAAATGGAACGAGGCGCCTGGCGAAGTGCGAGACGCTGGAGCAGTGACGGTGTTTCCTACGTGGATGAGGGAGTGGCTGACAGCAGATCGCTAACTCTGCGAGAAACAACTGTTTTGTGCTTGTAACGCTTTTGTGTCGACAAATTTGTATGTGGATTTATTTTAATAATGTAAGTTTACATACAATGTAAAATGACACGTGTCATGAAAAGCCGTGTTTTGCGGATGACATACGAATAAACGATGATTGATACCCCAACATCTGTGGCAAAAACGGCGGCGCGCAGCGCCGTCTGCACCGCTGTTCTTTCCTCGAAATCCTTAGTGGGTGGGGTTAATAAGTGTGTTGAGTTTCAAAATTCCGTAGCTGCCCCTCCAAGTAACGAGAGGCTAATCATAATAAAGTTCAAATTCTGATGAAAATATACCGGAAACCACCATTATTATGTACGTTACACACTGTAAATGAACGACTGACTGTTGGAATGTCTGACGAACCTTATCCATTTTGACCCTGGATACGGCTAAAGAAAATAGTGCAAAACATGGGAATGGGCACATTATGGGAAAATATGTTTTTTTAATCCTATTTCCCATAATTCCAAAATAATTTAAACACTTTTAAAAAGTGTTTTAAATTCGATTTAGAAAACGCTCCATTTCCCATTGTTTTAACAAAATCATGCCCTCGGGCGCCCTCTTACATACGTCACAGGCGTCTTGCCAGATCTAGTAGGAACTAAACTTCGACCCCCCTGAGTGCATGGAAATTTGGTGAAGTTCGGATTTACACAGTGTCACATTACGTTCTTGATTACGTTCTCTTGCTTGTGGTTTCTTTTGATAATTTGTTGCATAATGCAGTCGTAAATAAATAACGATTTTTAGCTAAGAAATGGCAGTAAAGTGCACTGCTCCCAAATGCCGGTCAGGTCATAAGCCTAAAAATAGTGACTACAAACAAGCTGAGAAAGGCGAAACTCCGGCCCACAAAAAAACATGTATTTAGGTTTCCAAAGAAAATGCTGCTTAGACTGCAGACTGGTTATTGATTCGACTCTGATTGAATCGATTGGAATAGTTCAATAAAAATCCCTTGAATCAAAGAAAAATCGATTCACCACCGGATTTGGTTTATTAATGAATCATGATTGAATCAAAACCCGCATAGAAACGAGGCCGATTGAATAAAAAAGACGGTGCAATGCTATTTCAATGGTGAGTCAAACGTGATTTGATCAACACATGTTTTTATTCTTTGAATCGGAAAGAATCACTTCTAAAAATGGTTATCCATGAATCAAACGGTGACTGAATCATTCATATTCCGAAATGAATCGTGATTGAATCCTTCCAAAAAAGTGAATCATGCACCAGTCTGGCTTAGAGACCTCTGGATAAAAGCAATTAGAAGAAACAATTTCAACGCTGATCACTCCCCTGACGGCGGTTTCGGATTTAAGCGCAGTCACGTGACCGAGTCTGGTCACGTGGTTTTGGACCGCTCTGAAAGTCGACATGGTGCGCTGTGAAACGACACGACGTTTTTAGGTTATTTATATATTTTCCTGTAGTTTGGGTGGATTTCTCCCGGAGCTTAAGCAAGATAAATGTTTTGAGATTATTATTAAAAAGGTCCGGCCAAGGTTCTTTTAGCATATTGGCCAGGAGCTTCTTTGGCATTGTGACAATTTTCCGCAAATTTAGCACAAAAATTGCACACGCGGGTTCCAAACTGCGCCAGGCGTCAACACGTTTCCCAAACTTCTTGGTCACAATACAGCGCGTTTGAAACGAAGTGCGCCCGTGGCCGACGGACAAAGGTACTGGCACTGACACTAGAGGCGCTAGTGTTGTATACGCCGCCGTTTCGACGCGGCAGTGTTTCGACGCGTGAAAGTGGGGAGTGTTGCTGCGGGCAAGGTAGGTTCTATGTAAATAATGTTATTATAATAAGTGCAAGTGATCAAGCAGAGGTGTACAAAACGTCGCAACTGTCACCTACAAAATCGAAGAACCCTAATTCTGTCACATTTCCTTCCTCGATCTAACTTAAGTTCCCATGACTGAAAAGGTTGTGCGGCCGATGCAGGAGTACGAGTTGACAACAATTGTGTCTATTGTTGTTTAAATTATGGTTGAAATGGTACTGATTAGCTGGACCACACCGTAAACTCTATTATATTTAATAAAAAATGTTGACACCAGTACCACCCAAAATCCTCTGGGTGTTTTAGGGCAAACCAATTGCAACGTCAATTTGGATTTTGCACCCATATTTAAGGATCAGTTAGGTGGTTAGTGATACCTGGAACTTTTCCAAGTTTTCCAGATAAGATATAAGTAATAGGTAGGTATGTATATTTGCTGAGAGCCGCGCATGGTTGGCGAAGTTGCTGTTTGCTGGTATACATTTTGTACTCTTTTGTATTCTGATTGAGGGCTTGAGGTCTCCAGAGTTTGATCCAGTTGACTGAATCAAATAAAATATGATTATTAATCATATCTGATTTGATAATGTTTAGTTTCCCCTTTTCAAAAAGTACGGCAAATTTCAAAAGAGCATAAAATAGTACAAAATGTTTACCAGCAAACAGCAACTTTGCCAGCCATGAATTGTCTGACAATGGTAAGCCGCAGTGATGTCTGACAATGGTAAGTCGCATATATGTCTGTCAATGGTAAGCCGCAGTGATGTCTGTCAATGGTAAGCCGCAGTGATGTCTGACAATGGTAAGCCGCATTGATGTCTGTCAATGGTAAGCTGCATTGATGTCTGTCAATGGTAAGCCGCAGTGATGTCTGTCAATGGTAAGCCGCAGTGATGTCTGACAATGGTAAGCCGCAGTGATGTCTGTCAATGGTAAGCTGCATTGATGTCTGTCAATGGTAAGCCGCAGTGATGTCTGTCAATGGTAAGCCGCAGTGATGTCTGACAATGGTAAGCCGCAGTGATGTCTGTCAATGGTAAGCTGCATTGATGTCTGTCAATGGTAAGCTGCAGTGATGTCTGACAATGGTAAGCCGCAGTGATGTCTGACAATGGTAAGCCGCAGTGATGTCTGACAATGGTAACCCGCAGTGATGTCTGATAAAAGGGAAGTATTATGAAGGTGCTACCAATCAAACCACATATGTTCATGTCTTTGACAGATGGAGAACAATCAAGAGATTGTCATTAACAATTAGGATCTCATTGAGGACCTCACAGTGAGTTTAAACATGTATTAATTTAATCCAACAATCGATGCTTTTGGTAGCCAGCTTGACGCATATGGAAGAAAACCAGGTGTTCTGCCAACTGAAAACTTAGCAAGTAACTGCCTAAAATCAACACAATTTGACACACTTTCTAGTGACAAATTGTTTGGATGTGTGCAGGGATGTAGGTAGCTGGAGCTTCTCAAAACAAGTTGAGGGGGCTGATGTAGGGCAAATGCTCAGAGCACCATCAAAATCCTGAAGAATACAAATTTCTCCCCAAATTTGACCCACTCCCTCGCCAAAGTTGGATTGGCTCATGCCAAATTTGGAGGGGTGGCTGAAACCCCTGCTACTGAATGCAAAACTACACCCATGGATGTGTGACCCATACTCAGGAAGGCATCTAATAACATTACTTTTACCATAACACTTATCAATCACCATTTTCCACAAAAACATAAATCAGTACCAGGGGCGGATCCAGGATATTTTTCGGCTGG
Source organism: Chirona hameri (assembly GCA_036785665.1). Classification (NCBI taxonomy): domain Eukaryota; kingdom Metazoa; phylum Arthropoda; class Thecostraca; order Balanomorpha; family Balanidae; genus Chirona; species Chirona hameri. Next base: position 13,108 of record JAXIVJ010002072.1, read on the forward strand.
GGGCCACTGGCCAAAGGGCGGCACATTTTTGCTTCAGGGGCGGCACTTTTGCTTCAGGGGGCGGGATTTTTGCTTCAGGGGGCGGCACTTTTGCTTCAGGGGGCGGGATTTTTGCTAGGGGGCGGCACTTTTGCGGGGGGGGCGGCACTTTTGCTTCAGGGGCGGCACATTTGCTTCAGGGAGCGTCATTTTTGCTTCAGGGGGCGGCACTTTTGCTTCGGGGGGCGTCATTTTTCTTCCGAGGGCGGTATATTGTGCCTCTGATAACACAATTGTGCCCTTAGAAGGCGGGATGATGCCAGCGATGGATTTGCAGGCGCCTTCGGCGCCTGCAAATTCATCCCGGCACCGAAGCCGCCCCCGGGCGCCGAAGGCGCCCGGGGGCGGCACTTTTCTATCGGCAGGGGGCTTTGGCCCCCGTGCCCCCCCCCCTGGATCCGCCCCTGATCAGTACCCACCTCCGTCTTCTGTTTCACACTCCTCACTGCTCTGTACAGGGGCGGATCCAGCCGGCCGGTTTTTTTTTTTGGGGGGGGGGGGGGCAAACAGTTTGGACCTTTCCTACCCGAGGCAACTCATTTACTGGGGGGGGGGGGGGGGGGGTGGTGCGGTCGGAAATATTTCGAACTTAATTCTTTCCATGCAACGCTCATAGGCGTAATGTTAATGAGATCAGCAGAATCCCATTTTATCTAGTGTACACTGAATCGCTCAGTACACGGACCATTTCAAATACAGGGGAGGGGGCTGCGGTCGGAGATAGTTCAAACTCAATTATTTGAATGCATCGTCCATAGGCGGTGCATGGTGCCCTTAGTGCGGTGCACGCCCATTAACGTTCAGCAGAAGTCCCTGGCCTACCCCAAAGTCGAATTTCTCCCCGGATTTGGGCCACTTCGTTTTGCAACCACACCATTTTTAAGATTTACAAAATGAGGTTTTCAGCTTCCTGACCTTTAGGGATATCGTAGAAGGAAATATGTCAGATTGTAATTTGTAGTGCTCCCACATTGTCATCTGGGCGGGCACAACATTGACGTAGGAACGACACGAGAAGTGGAGGGGCCAGTGAAACTTTGACCTCATCTTGAGGAAAACCTAACCCCTCTATGATCAATATATTTGCAGATTTGGGCTCCTCTCGCCTTGGTGAATCATTTGCCGTCTTCAATTTTGCATTTGAAGAAAAAAGGAAAGAGTTCAGCAAAAATTTCGGCCGAAAAGTGGAGGGGCGATGGCCCCTGCGGCCCCCCGGTTCCTACGCCTATAGGGCGCAAACACGACACGACCAGGATACATATCTTCGGCGGTAGCCGGTAGGCCGTGTGCTTTCGCGGGAGGATAGTGAGGACAGAGATGATTGAAATAATTTTCTGGTTTCTGGAGTGGTGCTAACGCATTGCTGACGCTCAGCAATCAAAGCACCAAAGTTGTCATCACCCTCACATAATTGGTTTTGGTTTGGTTTGTGGACCTAGCACTATATCCTCTTGGGACCTAGGTGCGGAACTTTCAACCTGTTCCGAGGGTTATTATATGGGGGCCGGTCAACTGTTTCAGAGGCCCGCCCAGGGATTTGACCCCGGGTCACCAGCACAGAAGAATCCTGCCCCTGCGCCAGATCGCTCCCCTCTCACATAATAAACACGATGCTGGCGCCAAATATGGATAAACCACGACAATATGCGTTTTTCATCTACAAATCGATGCTAAAATCATTGTCATGAAGTTTTTTTTCTCTTTCTCAAAACGGAAAAGTTTGACATCGTGCCATCGGATGCGGCTAGTTGTCTTCCAGGCCCTGTCCGAAATCGTCATTTGATCGCATTTTAATCTGGAATGGCATGGCCGGAAGATCTGAAAATTGCACCCTCGATGTAATAGGACCCAAGGAATCGATTGAGACCATTTTTGAGCAAATCAGACGGTAACTTCAGGCTCTAGCGCGTTCCCCATATTTTGACCTGAAATTTGACCTGGAAGGTCAACCGTTATCGCAAAATGGACTTGTTTTTTAAATCACATAGTCTGATTGACCTATAAACCAAGTTTGGGGAAAATCGAAAGTTGTCGCAGTAAACAGGGCCTCACCGGCACCAACTCAGCCGCTCGGCATAGTTACCTATGATCTATGATCCAGAGCGATTTTCCCCAAACTTCTTTCATAGGTCAATCAGACCATACTGATTCCAAAAAATCTGGTCCATTTTGTTCTAGTGGTTGACCTTCCAGGTCAGATTTCAGGTCCAATAATTGGAACGCGCTAAAGCCTAAAGTTACGGTCCGATTTGCTCAAACGCGGTCTCAATCGATTCCTTGGGTCTAAATACATCAAGGGCGTAATTTTTAGATCTTCAGAACATGCCATTCCAGGTAAAATTTCGATCAAATGACGGTTTTCGGGCAGGGCCCGCCGAAGACAACTAGCCGCATCCCACGCTATCAAACAGGCGGCAAATAGGTTTTTGATCTACAAATCGCTGCCAAATTCCTTTTCATTAAGTTTTTTCTTCTCAAAACGGAAAAGTTAGACATCGCGCCATTAAACTGTCGGCAAATAGGCGATACATTCGTCAAGTTCTGGGATTTTGTTTTGGGGGGGGGGGGGCAAAAGATCCTCTCAGGGCTTTTGGGGGGGCATGGCCCCGTGCCCCCCCCCCCCCACTGGATCCGCCCCTGGCTCTGTATATGGTCTCACTCACTGCCAAGACCGTATTGAAAGTTTAATAATTCGAATCGAGGGAATCGAGTCAGTATTTGCGCCACAAAGAGCACCTAGCGCCGCCGACAAGTCGGTGCGACACCCTGTCACATCAATGCTTTCGCCCTATGCAGCGCCGACTAGTTGGCGGGCCAGCCGAAATTATGGGGTGAGGTTAAAACGCCTATCGCCAACTTGCGCTAAATCGCCATTAGATCGAAATTTTACTTCGAATGGCATGACCTGAAGATCTGAAAATCACGGCCTAGATGTAATTTCACCCAAGGAATCGATTGAGACCACTTTTGAGCAAATCAGACTTTTAACTTTAGGCTCTAGCGCGTTTCAATACTTTGACCTGAAATTTGACCTGGAAGGTCAACCGCTATCGCAAAATGAACCTATTTTTTAATTAGCATTGTCATTTTGCGATAGCGGTTGACCGTCCAGGTCAAATTTCAGGTCAAAGTATTGAAACGCGCTAGAGCCTAAAGTTAAAGTCCGATTTGCTCAAAAGCTTCAGCTAAGTTTTCGAGTTAAATGGGGGTTAGTTTGACGCCCCTTTCCCAACCAGGGTGAAGGTAGCTCATACCCCACCGTGGCGCGGATAAACATGTGAGACAAGGGGTTATATTACGCTAACTCCACCGATAACAAACTTTGGTGTCACCAGACCCACCTACACCATCTGATATTGTAGGAGCCAGTGTTGTGCTCGACTCAGAGTTGTTGAGTCAAATTAGACTTAACTAACTCAAATGAGTTGAGTCAGAGTGGAGTCAGTCAAGAAAATGTTTGATTGTGTCGAGTCAGAGTTGTCATGCATTTTTGCTTGAGTCACGGTTGAGTTACCTGGACGCTGTTTGAGTCAAAGTTTAGTTGACTCATTCTCTCGAGTCAAATGAGATAATGCAGTGACTTTAAATCGCAGTTGTCAAGCTATGGCAGATACAACATTGCGTCTATGCCGGCATTGCATTGAAAGTATTTACTTAAAATATATCCGAATGCACCCCTCCCCCTTTGTTCAACAACTTTTGGTGTTATTGAGTAAAACAATAATTCGACTCAACCTTGAGTTGACTCATTTTTATTTGAGTCACGAGTTGAGTCAGGGGTAAGAGTAAATGAGTCTGAGTCGAGACGAGTCAAAACTTTTGTTCAAACACTTCAGTAAGAGTTTAGCCAGAATTGAGTCAGTCAGGACAATTATGAGTCGAGCACAACCCTAGATCCTGGTTCGAGCTGGTAACCCAGTCTGTCATTGCCAATGTTAACAAATCGGGGCTGATGCATTGCCAGTCTGATGTCATGGCTGTGTTCTTGTCCGTCATAAAATTCAAACTGTACCTATTTGAGGCCTCAGGCTATGGAGGTGGCTATGGAGGTGGCAATTTTATGAAAGTTTTGTTTTGCTCTATAAAGAAATATATTGTTATAATACTAATAATAATAAGAATACCATTTATTTCGCACCATCATAGGTACATATAATTTTACAGTCAACCAATAGGTATAAATAAATCAGACCACATGCATAGTACGCACACATACACTCACACACATATCTAAGTGACAAAACATACACATATAACACATGTTATCGAATTAATATGGGTTGATAAATTAAGTATGAACATTCCAAAACTAAATTTCACAGACAATAATAGCATTTAAAAGGATTAATCTACCTACCACAAAAGTAAATGATTTATTTATACAGATGGCCTCTCGATCCTCAAAGCACATAATCACCATTGTTATTCTTAGTCTTGTTGTTGTTGCTGTTGTTGTTGTTGTTACCACCAACAGAGTGAACAGAGTGAAAAGAATATCAAACGACATTAATGCTGAATGTGTTTGATCAAACATTGTGTATTTGTATTGCCCTTTGCCTTGTTTATCATTGTCTCCATTCAATTCGGTATTATTCATTATGCTGTGTTCCAGATGCCTAAGAGAGCAAGGCACCGCTTTACTAGGACCCGATCGACAAGACCACGGGTGAGCTCAAAGAAATCAGGCAGCCGGCTTGAAGTGATACGTCATAAACGCTTATCTGAAACATCGAGAAAACCTTTCCGAAAGTAGCATTAGCCATTAGACATTAACATTTGCGTGGATAGAACCTTGATGTCCTCAGTTTCAAATTTGGTTCTATTATGTTTCGCATGTGACGCTCCTTACACTTCGTCCAACATTAACATGTTTGATTTTACGCATTTCAATTTACAGATCTAGGTAATGCCCAGATTCAAGTACCCTATTTTATTTATTTCAACAGTGACCTCAATGTAAAATCAAATATTACATCATGCTAAGCGAGGTCACGACGTTAGGATTGGATGACATGAAGTTTGCAATCGAGTGGAATGTAATTTTATAATGGATTTGAAATCCATTATATAAAACAATGTTCATTGCAGGATCTAATCCAGTATAACGTTGTGTTTCTCAGGTTTTTATCGTGGATGCAATTCTCAATCATCGCAAGAGGGTAGACAGAGAGGAGACTGAATACCTAGTCAGATGGCATGGCTATGGCCACGAGTAAGTCATTTGGGTCTGGATTTTGGGCCTTGTGTTTTGAGTCCAGTGGACAAGCACATGATTCAGAGTTGTATAATTATGAAAAATGGATTTGCATACTTATTAATTGCAAGATCTCATAATGGGCAGTCGCTCGGAAAATACAGGCAATGTTTGTCTATCTGTCTGTTTGTCTGTCTGTCTGTCTGTCTCTCTGACCTCGTCTCGTCTCGTCTCTTAATAGTTTCTGCCCCGCTTCACAAATTCCCCCACATGCATTATGACAAACTTTTTGTTTACAGACCCCCAACATGGGAGCCACAGGGGCACCTCACAAACAACATCTGCTTACAGATATATCAACATAAACATGGATTGGTAAGTGGGCAGTGTTGTATTTAAGGGGTGTCATGGCTCTTCCCTTTGGCGAAAGGCGCCCTCCTCCGTACCAGAGGAGTCATCTGCGCCAGAGGCGCCCTCCCCTCCTCAGAGGTACCCTCTCCTCCCTGAGACGGCGGGCCAAAGGTGCAGAGAAAGGTGTCTATAGGGGTGGGGGGACGCCAAAGGAGGTGCATCGGGTGTCTCCAGAGCTGTTTTTGGAAGGCCGTTTTTTAAAATTCGTGGGAGGTTGTCTTCGGTGCTAGGGTGGCCCGTGGTGTATGCCATTCGGCATTCATTCTATGGCAAATCAAAGCTTCTCAAATGCTCCGGTATGGGCCGGATCGCTCATATTCAGATTTTTGCAAACACTACGAAAGGACTCGCTTCGTGTTTCTCGCTCGCTCTAAATAGCATTACTCATAATGCTCTCTATTAACTGGCAAAAATTGGTGAACGCGGTTATTATGGTTGAAAAATAATGTGATCAATTAAAAAGAATACTTACCTACATAAAACATATTTGTATTACACCATTTAATTTTATGTTAACTTCTAAACTATTTTGGTTTTATCGTTTACACCCCCCCCCCCCCCCCCCCTCCTGCTCAACAACAACTTTCACTGACAGTGCCCTCATGTAGGATTTGGTGACCTCTCGAGGGCGTGTCCCCTCCCTTGACGGATTTATAAATGCGCCACTTTAAGTGGGTAGCAATGAATCAAGCGATTACCAGGAACAAGCAATGCCATGTGATTTACCCAATACTCCTTATTTAGTCATTTGAGTTACGAGTTCACAAGATCTAACCATTTGCGGGCACAAATAATTCAGACGCAACACCCTTCCAGTTCCAATTGACCCCACATGGCAACAATTAGTCGCATACAGTGGCATTGTTTGCGGTTAAAGCATTAAATATCGTGAAACATCTTAAGTGCATACGTGTATATAAGAGGATGCTTTTAGCATTTGGAAGCTGGAACTGGTGTTTCTGTCAGATTTGTGGGATATTGCTCGTCAGTAATGATGTAATGTTTTATTTATATCTGTTCTTTATCTAATTTCTTTGTTCTTAGGGTGTGCCGCTGGTGGCGGACGATGGGGGAGGGGATGCCGACGACTCGAGCTGCCGTGCCGACGACAGACCACTGCCGACCGCCGGCCCTGAGGTGAGTTCCTGTTACCCCGGAATGTTTTATTCGTAACAGACGACCACGTGATCTGAACGCTCATGCTGGAAACTGGTGTGGCAGACAAGTATCGACATCTGACCACATTTTCTGGTGTTCTTAGGGTGTGCCGCTGGTGGCGGACGATGGGGAAGGGGATGCCGACGACTCGAGCTGCCGTGCCGACGACAGACCACTGCCGACCGCCGGCCCTGAGGTGAGTTCCTGTTACCCCGGAATGTTTTATTCGTAACAGACGACCACGTGATCTGAACGCTCATGCTGGAAACTGGTGTGACAGACAAGTATCGACATCTGACCACATTTTCTGGTGTTCTTAGGGTGTGCCGCTGGTGGCGGACGATGGGGGAGGGGATGCCGACGACTCGTGCTGCCGTGCCGACGACAGACCACTGCCCACCACCGGCCCTGAGGTAAGTTCCTGTTACCCCGGAATGTTCAGCCCTCACCAACCTCCAGAGGGCTCCCTGGCTTCGATAGTGCTCACTATATCTGTATTGGGTCACTTTGGCTTCCAGTGTGATTCCTCTGGTTTCCAGAAGGCCCTCGCTGACCTCTCGAGGACCCACTCTGACCTGGAGCCCAGACGGGCCCAGAAGCTTCGGTGGGCGAGATATGTTGGCCTTTCTCATGGGCTTGGAGACGAGGCATGGCCCGGACGTTCCCCAACCCACCCGCGATCGCCATGGCACCCATGGCGCAACTATCCTGGTCAAACTATCGGAACCATATCAAGTCGCATACAGCGGCAGCCGAGTCCGACCGAGCATTTCAGTTACGTCTTGCTAATGTTACGTGCTAATTTTCTGAGCATTTTTTAAATTTGCATATGTGATAGAGCCCTATCATGCTCTATCCTATCATGACATGACAGTTTTTCCTATCATGACAGTCATGTCAGTTTTGAAAATATCGCCCTAAATCGTTTGCAATCTTCATTTAAAGATCGATTTTTAACGTTTTGTTTTCTTCTTAAAAAACGTAAAAGTACGGAAGAGTGCCGCCCGGAGTAAAGTACGCCAATACGGAAAGTACATAGTTAACGACTATTCCGAAATGCAGATACGGAAAAGACGAAACTTGAAATGAATATTACAAACGATTGAGGGCGAACTTTTCAAAGCGGACTGGACTTTTACAATAGGCGTAACTGGCCCTATCACATCAAATTTGTATTTTAGGTTATAATGTTCCTTTAACCCGCGCCGGGGGGGGGGGGCGTTTGGACGCCCCTTCCCCTCCAAGGTTTTTGACGATAACGAAAAACGGCGGCGCGCAGCGCGCCGTTTTTTGCACACGAGTTTGGGCAGCAAGTGCGCATACTGTGTGAAAAAATACACTCCGAGTCACAAAAGGTCAGGTCACGAGGTCAGCTCACGTGACCCGACCTCCGAAAAATGTTTGAAGTCGTGCCACAAAGATAGTTTTATACTGAGCAGTTTCAAACTTTTAGGCTATAATAAACATATCATAACCTAAAATTTGTTTATCTCGGATTTTTGATGTCGGTGACCTGAGGTCAGTTCAATTTCGTGTCCTCCCCATTATAAGTCAATGGAGAAAACTTCAAATCCCTCCTTTTCAGAGGACACCTGTCAGATCAGTCCCATTATTTCAGAATCATGTCTCCTTAGGTCATTATTGATGGTCCAGGTGCAAATTTTGATAAGTGGCCCATTTAAAGGTCATTTGAGGTCACCCGAGGTCACCAACAGTTTGTTGCCAATAACTTTTGATAGCGATGAGATTGAAACGCGAAAATGGCACCAATGTGTTTGTCTCATCAAGTCGCATTGACTCGTGCAATATTACCCACCGTGATCCACCATGTAAAAAAAAAACATGTAACCCTGACCTGAAGTCAAATTTTGGGATTGATCTTGCAAGGTCATGATATATATGTTTCGATGCGCCTTGACAAGAGAAACACGATGGTGTCATAATAAATGCTATATCGTTAATATCCAAAAAGTTATTCGCGAAAACCGTTTTCCGAGACAGCAGACATTTTGACCTTTGATGACCTCTGAAGCCTCAACTATTGACCTGAGCTCAAATCTGACGAAAAAACGTTCCTGGAACGTTTCAAGAGCTATATATTGCTTGTTTCGGTTTCTTCCTAGCTATCATAGTCCCCGAGATATCGAGACATTTCTTAATCAACGCCGTTTTTATTTTATTTTGCGCTACGTTGCCTAGGAGCCGAGTTAGTAGGGGGGGGGGGCGTCGAAACGCCCCCCTCCCCGGCACGGCGAAGGTGGCGCCGAGCACCAGCCCGGTGCGTGTTAATCCTATTGACGAGCGGCCCTCTTTGCTGAATAGTCTTCCCCTCTCCCCTCCCTTTTAACAATGACGTTCTTTCCTGCTTTCTGTAGCCTGACCTACTTTTTACCGTCCACAGGTCCCACCTGTCCTCTCAAATAGTGACGTCCAGGTCATACCAGGTAATCCTTTTATCCAAATATAATACTGTTTTGTTTGGATCCTGGTAAATAACATTCTCCTACCATGAAGATGAAGTGACCGTCATGTGTATAATTATTAAACTCTGAGCGCAACACTGCGTTTCTCCTACCTTTTTGGCTTAGATATGTGTCATGTGATTGAGTCGTGGCACTCAGTTGATATATTTGATGCATTATGGAGAACGTACCGCTTGAAGCAACACTTTTCTGTTTGAAAGCTAAGGGGATCGGTTTATCGTTATTTTGTAAAATATATTTATGAGTGCATTTCGAAAGAAAAACTCATTTTAAGTTTCCTTTGCGCTCATCGATTTATTTTCTTCTTTCATTATCATTTGATGACTGCATGCGTCTCCCTGTGTGTTATTGCAGCACATGGCCTCCGGAAAGCTGTGTATGAATCCGAACGTGTCATGGTGGCATGTACAGCGTCTGCAACTCGGGTGAGTTCTCGTCACGGGACGCAGCCACAACACTGTTTCGCGCCTTTGAGTAAACTGACCTTGACCGAACGAGAAAAAAAAACAAGGGAGTTAGTGATAGGTATAAGTCTCAGTCACATGTCCAAACAGTAGTGATTTGCTTAACGGCCTTTTCTCGCGCACGATAACGTTGCGTTGGGTATCTGAAACGCTATGCAAATAACAAGCATCGTCATCTCCACTGGGCTTTGTTTGATCCCATCGGCTTTTCTGATGTTTTAATTGACAATATTATTTGTCATACACTATTTTACCTTTAAATTTACCAAATCACCTTGCATAGCTTTCTCACTTCATGTCGTAACTTTGTGTCTTCTTTTTCAGAGCGATATCTTGAACGCGGTCAACTGTGCGGTACCAGCTCGGGAGAAAAGGGATCGCGTTGGTAGGATTTGAGTGATATTACGAGTGAGCGCGAAGCTAGTTCTTCCTTGGTACGAGTATATGGGGAAAATCTGGGTATGAGCGGCCCTGCCCGACCCGGCCCATACCATCGCTTTTGAGTCTTATACATCTCCAACCGCACGTCCGATTGACAAGCGGTCTTCTTTACTGAGTGGCCACATCCCCTTACCCTGTATGAGACCAGTGCCGACTCACGTTGGTGCTTACCACGGCGCGTGTCACGTGCTGCATGCGGAGTGTCGGAAATAGTTTTCCCGTAAGAACACCGCAACGACTGGGGTGATCCTGTTCGAATATGTGGTTAGAGCTAAGGGAGGGCCCATCGGCTGCGACCTTTCCACAAGCCACGGGCCTTTGCACGTTCGCACTTGCACACCTCTATTCTGTATCTCTGGAACAGTTTGGTCGATTATGTTCAAATTTAGTGCATGGTTAGGGACTAGAGATGCAATATTTTCTCTAAAATCGAATACCGGCCCCGCACGACACCACCACCTTAACCAAAAATACCGGCAATATACCGGCGCTGCCATTGCCATTGCATTATCACACATGCTCACATACCTCAAAAATACCGCCGTTACTGAAAATATACCGGCATGCCGGTATGGCAGTACTGAAATCTTGCTGCTCTATTAGGGACCCATTAGCTATGAGCTTAACACAAGTCTGGTCGGGGGGGGGGGGGCATCTGCACGTGCGCTGGTGCTCATCCCTTTGCTATATCTTGGGAACGACTGTCAATTGTATTCGAATCCGGTGTGTCGTTAGGGGCCCAATAGCAGCCTACAAGCTTTCCATAAGTAAGGGATGTGGTGCACCTGAACGTGCGGACGTGCAATCCCTTTTTTACATCTCAGGAACGCTTAATCCCGCATACCAGCCGTACCAATGAACAGTAAATATATTCCCTTCGCACTCGCTCGAATATTGCCAACCGTGGAGTCTCGCCGGTTTACTTGTATTTTCTTGCTGTGCCGTCGTAATTTCAAAATATACCTGAATTGCGTGTGAATTAATTACGTGTTAATACCAAAAAGTGGTCTGTATAGTATCTATAGTCCAGAGATCCTTGGAGATCGGAATCCCCCCCCCCCCCCCACCACACACACACACCGTTAGTTTGTGCTTGGCGCGAACCCGCGGTAGTGTGCGGGCAAATATCTCATTTTAATTAGTAGTGAGCAAGACAAGCCCGGTCCATTGGATCGTTCATTCTTATTATTTCAGTTTTCTGTTTTCTATTTCAACAATGTATAATTGCACATAGTTTTGATTTTCGAACATTTCCAATGCAGGTCAGTATGGGCTGTGTTGATATCTGCTCATTGAATGTAACACATTGCTTCTTTTTCTCCCCAGAGGGCTCCAGTCAGCTGCGGACTCAACTCGTCTGCCACATGTGTGGCTTTCACTTCCGAAATTCCCGCATATCCCAACACTTCCGGCGCCACCACAAAATTGAAGACCCGGAAAGTCTGAAGGGAGTCAAGGACGACATGCGGACGTTCTCTGCCAAGATGGCAACCAGGTAATTATCAACAAAGGACGTATAAAAGTACAGGACAAAGTTTGTCCTAAAAAATTATGGATCCAATACCTACACTAGGGGCGGGGACAAGGCTTTGTTAAAGGGACTGTCCCACCTTAACATTAGGTTTGAGTTGAGATAGCCAAGTTGTTGGCCTTGCATCGAAACTATGTGAGGTAGCAGCAAAAACAACCACAGTTGTCTCATCAAGAATATATTTGAAGTTGATTTTGACAACCGTAAAAAATAAGGGCACTGTGTATTTGAATAGCCCTTAAATCCGGATGACGTCATGCCTCTTTACCGATCAGTTAATACAGTCGACCTGTTTTACTGTCTAACGATCTTGTGCCATATCATTTGTCTGCAAACAAAAATATATATTTCTAGGGAAATACGTCAAGTGACGTCATCGACCCAAATATTACGTATTTGTTCAAATCCATATTTGTTATCAAATTAGTCACTTTTAGGAAAAACAAATGGCACCATCGTGATCAGCAGCATCAACTGTATCCAGTGCACCTCAAGCGATGCGTATATAACCACTTTTTGAAGGTGGGACAGTCCCTTTAAGTGCATTAGAGATAGCGGCAAACGACCTCAGTCAGATGTGCATTTTATTTGATTTGATCATGTGCTCTTGGGATTGGGAGGACAGTTATTTTTCCGTTCAATTTTAGTCAAGCGGTGCTAAAATGCGCATTAAATAGGGTCGTATATTTTATGACGCACCCTGCACTTTCCATTAACCCGCGCCGTCCCGGGGGGGGGGGGCGTTTAGACGCCCCCCCCCCCCCCCCTAAGGTTTTTCGGAGATAGCGAAGCCGTTTTTCTGTACACGTGTTTAGGCACGTGTACAGAAAAGGCACGTGTTTAGGCATTAATTGCGCATACTGTGTGCAAATTTTGACTCCGGGGCAGCAAAGGTCGGGTCACGAGGTTTGGTCACGTGACCCGACCTCTGAAAAAGTTTGAAGTCGTGCCACAACCATAGGTTTATACTGAGCAGTTTCAAACTTTAGGGATATGATAAACATATAATTACCTAAAAGGTGTATATCTCGGATTTTTTATATATCGGTGACCTGACGTCAGGTCAATTTCGTAAAAAACATTATAAGTCAATGGGGAAAACTTCAAATCTCTCCTTTTCAGAGTACACCCGTCAGATCAGTCCCATTATTTCAGCATCATGTCTCCTTGGGACATTATTAATGGCCCGGGTGCAAACTTTGATTAGTGACCCATGTAAAGGTCATTTGAGGTCAACCCAGGTCACCAACAGTTTTGTTGCCAATAACTTTTGATAGAAATGATATAGAAACGCGAAAATGGCACCAATGTGTTTGTCTCATCAAGTTGCATTGACTCATATGCAATATGACCCACCATGACCTACTTGGGTCACCATGTAACCTTGACATGAGGTCAAATTTTGAAATTGACCTTCCAATGTCATGATGTATATTTTCGATACGCCTTGACAAGAGAAACACGACGGTGTTAAAATAAATGTTCTATCGTTAATAGTAAAAAAGTTAATCGCGAAAAACATTTCAGAGACGACAGACAATTTGACCTTTGATGACCTCTGGAGTCTCAACTATTGACCTGAGCTTAAATCTGACGCAAGAACGTTCCTGGAGCGTTTCAAGAGCTATCTATTGCTTTTTCGGTTTCTTCCTAGCTATCATAGCTCCCGAGATATCCAGAGATTTCTGGATCAAGCTACCTAAAAACGGGGAGTTTGACCTTAGATGACCTCTGGTGACCCCAATATTGAACTGAGCGAAAAATGACTGAGTAGTTTCGAAAAAAAATTTGGCGAGCTTTCAAACACCGTTTTTTGTTTTGCTCTACGTTTCCTAGAAACTGAGTTAGAGAGCGCGGCGTCGAAACGCCGCGCTCGGTGATTCCCCCCCCCCCCCCCCAGATCTCGAAAGCCACGCAACGTAACGACAAGCGGAATACGGCATTAGATAGGTAGCGACAAGTACTAGATAAAATACACAGATCAATTTGAGGTCAGATCAATATTGAGGTCACCAGAGGTCACCAATGGTCAAATTTTCCCATATTTCTAGTAACTGGAACATCGCTTCAGATAATTCGGGTTAGCTCGGTAACTAAGATAGCTAGGAAGAAACGAAACAAAAAACTGGAGACATTTAATTGCTCTTTCTGTAAGGTGTACTCCGTTCCTCCCTGTCCCTCCCCCGTCTCTCTCCTGTACCATCGCTGTCCACCCCTGTCCTACCTCGTCCCACCCCATCTCACCCCTGTCCCACCCCGTCCCACCCCTGTCCCACCCCTGTCCCACCCCGTCCCACCCCGTCCCACCCCATCCCACCCCTGTCCCAGCCCCATCCATGTCCCACCCCCATCCCATCCCCGTCCCATCCCGTCACATCCCTGTCCCATCCCTGTCCCATCCCTGTCCCATCCCTGTCCCATCCCTGTCCCATCCCTGTCCCATCCCTGTCCCATCCCTGTCCCATCCCTGTCCCATCCCTGTCCCATCCCTGTCCCGTCCCTGTCCCATCCCTGTCCCATCCCTGTCCCATCCCTGTCCCATCCCTGTCCCCCATCCCTGTCCCCAATCCCTGTCCCCCATCCCTGTCTCCCATGTCTGTCCCCCATCCCTGTCCCCCATCCCTGTCCCCCATCCCTGTCTCTCATCCCTGTTCCCCATCCCTGTTCCCCATCCCTGTTCCCCATCCCTCTGCCCCATCCCTGTGCCCCATACCTGTCCCCCATACATGTCCCCATACATGTCCCCCATCCCTGTCCCCCATCACTGTCCCCCATCACTGTCCCCCATCACTGTCCCCCATCCCTGTCCCCCATCCCTGTCCCCCACCCCTGTCCCCCACCCCTGTCCCCCATCCCTGACCCCCATCCCTGTCCCCCATCCCTGTCCCCCATCCCTGTCCCCCATCCCTGTCCCCCATACCTGTCGCCATCCCCTGTCCCTTCCCCGTCCCACCCCGCCCACTCCTGTCCCACTCCTGTCCCACTCCTGTCGCACTCCTGTCCCACTCCTGTCCCACTCCTGTCCCACTCCTGTCCCATCTCTGTCCCTCCCCGTCCCTCCCCTGTCCCATCCCCGTCCCACTCCCGTCCCATTTCTATCCCACTCCCGTCCCATTTGTGTCCCACTCCCGTCCCATCTGTCCCTCCCCGTCCCTCCCCTGTCCCAGCCCCGTCCCATCCCCGTCCCACCACTGCTATCGCTTGTCACACTTTTTGCCCATGTTGAAGTTGCCCAAGAGGCGGAATGAAGGAACCCCCTGGACATGACTTGGAATCGAAATGATAGCATTTATACACTTCTTGAGTTCGAGTTTGTGTTTGAGGAAAACTTGGTTATGCCCTAAATATGGATAGGATATGGTGTAAATTGTACAAAGGTGTCACCAAAGCACTTGTAATTTGGACGAATACAATTATATATATATATATATATATATATATATATATATATATATATATATATATATATATATATATATATATATATATATATGATTAATGTGTTTCAGGAAACCAAAACTTCCGGAGAAGTTGACGTGCGAAAAGTGTGGTGCACGTGTTCTTCACCTGCAGCTGCATCTGAAGCGGAACCACAAAATAAGTGACCGTGCTGCCAGAAAAGTACTCAAGGATGCAGCGTTCGCGCACGAACTGGTAAGTATTAGCTGGTCACTGCTTTACTAGACGATTCATAATGGAAGTGTAGGCGCTGGCGGTGACGCCTCCGACCGCTCAGACGGCTGGGCGTAACGCTATGGCGTTAGCACCGATGTCAGAGAGTACCTATGTCGGATATTGAGTGCATAGTCCGGTATAAACGGTCATCTGGCAAAATACCGCCGATTTGAAACAAGCACTTCTCTTGAGGCGTCTAGGTAGAGTAATTTTCCCTTTAATCCGGCTTCGTCCGGGGTCCGGGCTGGGACAAATTTTGCCCTCTCACTATTTTCCAAATCATTGATCGTAGTGAGACGTGCGAGATGGCATTGGAAAGTTCTCGAGGACACACGCACACACATAATTTCCAAATTGAGGTCACGTGTCGGGTCCAGGGTAAAAATCTAGCGTTTTCATATTGTGGGCTGTAGTCTGTAAGGACCGCAAACTGAAAAGCTCCGGGCCCAAAGTCAGACAAAGTGCTCTCAAATGTATGATGAAGGTACTGCATGAGTATAGGTCCCATCCTAAACACTTAGCGAAAGTCGTATGCAAGTTGTGCGACACGTGCTTTATGGGTTAAGTTAGACGTAGATACCGATAATGGTGGCCTTTACACCACTTGATTGGTCTTGATAAGCTTGAGATCAAGGTCAGATCATGTGGGGTTAAATTTTGACATTTATTAATTTAAACAAAAAAAGCATGCTCCCGGATCAGAATGATGACCAAAATTGTTCTGTATCTGGTCAAGAAAAGCCCAAAGTCGCAATGTCAATGTCCCACCCCCGTCCCCCCCTTCCTTCCCATGTCACTCCCCTGTCCCACAACTGTCCCACCCGTCCCTCCCTGTTCCTCCCCGTCCCACCCCGTCCCATCCCGTCCCATCCCGTCCCGTCCCATCCCGTCCCATCCCGTCCCATCCTGTCCCATCCCGTCCCATCCCGTCCCATCCCGTCCCATCCCGTCCCATCCCGTCCCATCCCGTCCCGTCCCGTCCCGTCCCATCCCGTCCCGTCCCATCCCGTCCCATCCCGTCCCATCCCGTCCCGTCCCGTCCCGTCCCGTCCCGTCCCGTCCCGTCCCGTCCCGTCCCATCCCGTCCCGTCCCGTCCCATCCCGTCCCGTCCCATCCCGTCCCATCCCGTCCCATCCCGTCCCATCCCGTCCCATCCCATCCCATCCCATCCCATCCCATCCCATCCCATCCCATCCCGTCCCATCCCGTCCCATCCCGTCCCGTCCCATCCCATCCCGTCCCACCCCGTCCCACCCCGTCCCTCCCCGTCCCTCCCCATTTCCAAAGTAAGCCCCACGTTTCAGATCCGAGGTCAATATATTCCGATTTCACGTTGCGGACTGTAAGAAGCGCACAATGGACAACTCGTGGCCTAAACTCAGATCGATTCTGTCAAATTTATTATGAAGGTACTGCCATGGTAAAGGTCCCATAAAACGTCCGTAAAAACTCTAAAATCAGTGTTGATGTTGGTTTTCAAACTGGAATTTTTGTATAAAAACAATTGAGGCAGCCTTTTTGTTCAACTCTCAATTTCACATATTTGACGTTATCATTCGGATATAACTAACAATACAATGTTTGTAAATTTCGATACTCCGCTGACCCAATGACCCAATGACCTCCGCTGTGGTCATGTCAGGTCATATGAGGTCACAGGTGTTTTTGCCTATACCTTTTGATATAAAATAGATAGAGCCGTGCGCATGGTCCCATTGTATTTGTCTCGTAAAGACGCATCGACTAATACGCAACAACACATACTTGGGTCACCACGTGACCCTGACCTTAAGTCAAATATTGAACTTGACTTTTAAAGGTCACCATGTATATGTTGCGACGCATCTCGACGAGAAAACACGATGGTGTGAAAATTATTGTCCTAGCTTTCTTAGTTCAAAAGTTACTTGCGAAAAAAACTTTTCGTCAAAAACGGCCATTTTGACCTTTCCTGACCTCTGGAGCTATAACTATTGACCTGAGCTCAAATCTGACGACACTTAAGCGAAAGAGCTGTTTAAGAGCTATCCAGTATTTTTATTCCTCGTAGCTATTCTGAGATAATTGGAGGTTTCCGGAAAATATCCGCATATAACAAAATTTGACCTTTGATGACCTCTTATGACCTCAATATTGCCCTTAGCGAAAAAATAAATGACCTCGGTCATTTCAAACGTCCTTGTTAACCCTCGCACTGACGGGGGTCTGAGCCAACTTAGTACTGACGGGGGCCGGCCGGATATCTGCACCCCCCAGCCATCTCGAGAACTAGGCAACGTAGCGACAAGCAGAATAAAGCAATAGATAGCCCTCAACAAGCTCTATCGGAAGTATAAAGGTAATTTTCAGGTCAGGTCAACATTGAAGTCATCAGAGGTCACAAATGGTAAAATGTTCCCCAAAAAAATACTTTAAAAAACTCATTATCTCAGGAACTATGATAGCTAGGACCAAACCGAACAATGTATTCGATAGCTCGGATACCGGTCTTTCTAATGACGTCATTAGATTTCAGCTAATTTCAATATTTGGGGCTCCAGAGCTCAATAAAGCTCAAAATGGCACTTATTTCACGAAACCGTTTTTCGCTTCTATTTTTTTAGTGTTTAAGATAGAGGAATAATTCGTATACCATCGTGTTTGTCTCATCAAGACGCGTAGATAAATATACTTGATGACCTCGAAAAGTCAATTGTAAATTTGACCTCAGGCTAAGGTCACGTGGTGACCGAAGTTGACCCAAGTAGGTCCTATTATATACCATTCGATGAGTCTGGAATGAGACAAACACATTAAGACCCTTTCCATGTCTCTATCTCTGCTCAATCGAACGTTATTGGCAAAAAAAACTGCTGGTGACCTCGGGTGACCTCAGATGACCTTTTGGGGGGTCACTTATAAAATATTGTACCTGTATCATCAAGGATGACCTAACATGTCATAATCGTTGAAATTTTAAACTTATCTGATGTGTATCTTAGAAAGCAGAAACATTTCAATTTTCCCCATTGATTTATAATAGAGAGGTCGCAAAATCACCTGACCTCAGGTCGCCGATATACAAAACGAGATAAACAAGTTGTAGATCCGTGGTCTCATTCTATTCTGTGTGTCTCAAGTCATTCCGACAATCACTGTGGCTTGGGCATGACGACAAACTTGCAAACACGCATTTTGAGGTGAGGAACTTAACGTGACCTGACGACCTGACCTGATATGACCTGGGGTCAAAATTTTCACACAACGTCCGGAATTGATGCCCGAATAGCTGTGGTAAATTTGCTCCGCCGTGTTTTCACTATCTGCGAGAAGAAAAAAACGATGGGAGCGGATATCCACCCCTCTCCCCGTCAGTGCGCGGATTAAGAGCTTTCGAACGTTTTTTTTTCTCGCGTCTCCCCCCCCCCCCCCCCCCCCTCACCCCACCCCACCAGGGCGAAGGTGGCTCAGAGGCCCGCCAGATCGTGGGTTAAGCCATCGTGAATGTTCGACAAAGACATAACTCAAAATGTGTGTGTTTGCAGTACGCCGAGCTAATGGACACGATGAGGGCGCCGGAGGAGACCCCGCATGAAGATCTTGTCGAGAAGTTCTTGACAAGTAAAAGCGGCTGGCGTCGGACACCCTCTACAGCGAAGAGGCAAGCTCAACAGCTCAAGAACATCTTCAGGAAAGTGGCAGAGGCGGCTGGCGAAACTCAGCCGGACATCATCCTGCGCAAACACGGCGACGACCTTGAAGAGGTTCTCCGAGCGGATCTCCCGGAACACACCGCTTTGGTGAAATCGAATGTTATCGCTTTGCTCGAGTTCACCAGGTATGTAAGCGCGCGGCAGCCGGAACACTGTGCTGAGTGGGTCTCTGCGAAAAACAGGCTCGAGATTTGGAAACGGGATGCGTCTGCCCTCGACCTTCATCGCGCTGCAGATGTGCAAGATAGGATGGGCGATGACGGCTATTTGCCGTCCAAAGAAGAGCTTGGTGAGCTCCGCAGGCGTACACTTGAAGAACTGGCCAAGGCGACCGAGGAAACCCCGAAACAAAGAAAAGACGCGGTGAAAGTGAGGCGCTTGCTCGCAGTGTCGCTCCTTTGCGACAACTTTCAACGATCAGGGGCGATCGCCAATGCGACGTTACAGGAGTATGAGAGCATGACGGGTAACATTCTTCGAGTATCTGAACACAAATCTAAAGCGTCATATGGATCGTTGAACCTGGTCGTCGTAGACCAACTTCCATACCTCCACGTGTATGTTGAGACATTCCGCCCCTTGCTGGTCAAAGGTACGACAGAAAGCAGGCTGTTCCCATCATCAAAAGTGGCAGATGATGTGGCTGCGGTGTGTACCATGTTCGGATTACGCGCCTTTAATCCAACCCTTATGCGAAAAGCTATGGGCTCCGTTGCCTATAGCAACGTGACGGAAGCCCAAAGAAGAAAAATCGCCAACCACATGACCCACCGCCCCGAGACGGCATACAAAGCTTACGCGGCCAAGAACCGGAGGAGTGATGCGGTGGAAAGTGTATCGGTTATGAATGATCTTATGTATGGGGGAGAGGGACCCAGCAGTAAAAAGCCGATGAAGGGGAGGACTGTCCTGAAGCGGGGTGGGAAGAAAGCACTATACCCAGCTCTGCGGGTGCGATGCGGAATCCAGAGCCATTTTCGGCGGCTCAGGTGTCTGCTCTAGAAAAGGAGGCTCGGCGGCTGAAGGACACCGGCAGGTTCGTGTCAATGGCCCTCGTCCTGCAAGTCATGTCTCGTTATAAGCCGTTATTTGATAGTCGATCACCGAGAACAGTTGAGGGTAAGTTGAGGAGTGTCCTGGCAGACTCCCAACTCCATGGTTACTGGTCTCAGCCAAAAAGGCGTCGAACGCGATACTGAGAGTCGAACGACCGCGATCGACTGCAGCTCGAAATCTCCCTTTATCACAGAGCATCGCTCTCCGAATGTCAGTTTGCAACAGTCTCTTAGCGGTGTAAGCAGGCGCATGATTCGAGCCTTGTAAACGAGCACATCATTGCATGTACTCTGGTGTTTTCGCTGGA
This sequence comes from Chirona hameri, assembly GCA_036785665.1. Classification (NCBI taxonomy): domain Eukaryota; kingdom Metazoa; phylum Arthropoda; class Thecostraca; order Balanomorpha; family Balanidae; genus Chirona; species Chirona hameri. The sequence continues at coordinate 33,560 of JAXIVJ010002072.1, forward strand.
AAGAGTGTTTCTCTGCACTGTAAACAGGCGCATTACTCCTCATTGTGAACGAGCGCATCATTGTTTGTATTCAGCTGTTCTCGCTGAAAATGCATGTTGGACATTTTGAAAGTTCATGTTTTGAAGTGTTATTTCCGTTCCTTAGGCTGACCAATTACCAGCTTTGTTGAGTTATTAAAATAAATATGTCGTCATCTGATCAACTTTCTCATATTGCGGCTCGGGGCGATTTTTTATATCGAGACGATAGTGCCCCGGTTAACTCGCTTTCGTGTTTATTTTTACCTGGAGACCTGGTGATCAACAGGCTCGCGCACATGACGCATGATCTCATCACCACACTAGCAGTATGTCTGCACTCAGTTTTTATAAAGTTTGTTCCACCAAAGGGTTGGTGTATTTAACGGTAGGTACTAACGGCGGGAATGTAATGTCAACACAAACATTGACTCAACATCAGCTTACACAAATGTTAGATACCTACTATTCCTTTCTTTTCTAGAAACCTGCCAGTCTCGCTCACATTACACGGCGTTATCCTGTAACAAATACAACTGCATGACCTTCATGACCTTGACCTTGGATAAATAACTTCAAGGCCAAATGACGTCATCAAAGGTCAAATTGGCCAAAATATGACTTCTTTCAGGAAACCTTGCAACTATCTCAGAAACTATGACAGTTAGGAGGAATCCGAAAAAGCAACGAATAACCTTTTACATTATACATTACTTCAGAATTGACTCCAGGTAAAACAAATGTTCCAGAGGTCATTATGTCAACAAACCTACTTTTCGGGAAAAAGTTTGTTCGCTAATAACTTCTTACCTAATAAACATAGGCAAATAATTTTGACACCATCGTGTTTCTCTCAACTTTCGAATTTCGACCAATTTGGGAAAATTCCAAATTTTGGACCTGGGGTCAATATCAAGGTCAAGGTCACCAACATAGGTTAAATTATATATCAAACGATGCGTCTCGACGAGGCAAGCCCAAGGTCACATTCTAGACACGAGAGGTCCCATAACATGCCTGAGAGCCGAGAGGGCCCATTCCGAAGCTAAGAGGTCACTACAGGCCCAAGAGGGTCCATGCCAAGCCTGAGATGGTCCATACCAGGCCGTCGAGTACCCAATTCAGGCCTGAAGGGGCCCATTCCACGGCTGAGAGGGCCCTTTTTAGGCATGAGAGGTTATTATGGGCTAGAGAGGGCCCATTCCAGGTCTGAGAGGGCCGATACCAGACATGATAGGGCCCATTCCATTGCTGAGGGCCCTTTCTAGGCCTGATAGTACCGATTCCACTCTTTAGTGTGCCCATTCGACGGCGGAGGGGCCCTTGTATGCCAAAGAGAGTTCATTCTAGGCTTGAGAGGGCCCATCCCAGGCCAGAGGGCCATTCCAGGCCAGAGAGGGCCATTCCAGGCCAGAGAGGGTCATTCCAGGCCAAAGAGGGCCCATCTCAGGCCTGAGGGGCCCATTCCAGGCCTGAGATGGCCCATTCCAGGTCGGAGAGGGCTCATTCCAGGCTTGAAAGAGCTCATGCAGGTCTAAGAGAGCCCTGAGTATATATGATAGAAGTGTTGCTTTTAGTGCAGCAAGCTGCTTTGTCGCGGGCTTATGGCTTTCTTCTGGTACAGACTCAGAATGGGCCCCTTCGGACCGAAGGGGCCCACAATCACGATTGTAAACAGATGAGTGCGAACAACGATTTAAAATCGGACTAACCTAATAAATCAAAAGCAGCCGTATAAGCTTCATAAACAAGCAAGTTGCTCACAAGACGAAGCCATTGATATTCGGTTTTGAGGTCATTGACCAATTGGTGGCCTCTAAGGTCAGGTCAGTGACCCGAAATCATGAAATTACGTACTATATGCAAACCGGGTATATATCAAGCTAAAGCTGTAAGCCTAAAGCTAATATAATCCCTGGTATCAGAAGATTGCGTTTCGATGCTTTCCGGGTCTCGGCTGATCTTGATTCCAATGCAAAAGGTCGTCTTGGTCATCTGATACCAATGGCCTCGATTGAATGTAGCAAATAATAACCTCATTTTAACCCAGATTTGTGTAAAATGGAAAAGTGCTGTGGTGGTGAGATAGGTAGGTGAGATAGGTGAGATAGGTGAGATAGGTGAGATAGGTGAGGTAGGTGAGATAGGTGCTGTGGTGCTGAGATAGGTGAGGTAGGTGAGATAGGTGCTGTGGTGCTGAAATAGGGGAGATAGGTGGGACCCAGTATTATTCACCTAACGTAGGTTGTTTTTCAACATTAGAACAAAAACTATTCTTTAGAATCGAAGTGCGAAAGCAGCCGCCGGTCTAGCCTGTCTCCGCTGTAACTTCGGAGTAACTTTGACCCGGAGTCGGAGTCGGTAAGATTTTAACGACTCCGACTCCGGCCAAAACTGCCGATTCCGATCGACTCAACTCCGGCTTAGACTCCTACTCCACAGCCCTGCATACAGCATTCGTTCAACACATCCATTTATTAAAACATACGAACACAGTAATAGGTAGGTATAGGTACCCGCATCTCCAATCATTAACAGTTTGCGGTGGTGTAGTGTTTGGAGTTTCCATAAGTACATCACTCCTCGCCTCTGGGTGCTCTCTTTCGTTGGATGCTGCGCGCATGTAGGTAAGTCTTGTTAAAGCGCATTATTAAATACGTCTGGTTAAAGCGCACTGCAAATGGCGCGGATGAGCCAATCATAGCGCATTTATACCAGGTCTCAAGATGTTAGGCCCATTAATGCAAAAGTGTCTGCAAAATAATTTATAGGCTTTTGTGTCAACGCACAGCACAAAAATGTCGAATAAAAGCGCTAGAAAAGTGGCGCAGTTGAGACATGTTTTGCGCAGTTTCTGCTATTGTTGAACAACGGTGTCGGTGATGGTCCTATTAAAGCGTAAAACCGGGGCGCACAAATGTCGAATTTTCACAATGTTTAGTTACGGCGCACTGCGCTCCTAAGCTACTGCAGCTACTGACAATGTGTCGTATTTGAGCGCAGTCATCGACAATTGCGCCGCAAATTGACGAACTTGGTTTCATTTTAGTTCAATTTTGACGAAAATAATAAGTTTTATGCGATATTTTGGACATGGAAATGTTTTTCTAGCACGTCTGAATGACCTACAAACGTTTAAAGTTAATTTTAACACTTATTTTAAAAATCGAGATTTCACGATTTCAACTTCAACGTCCTGTCAAGATATAAGCACCCTACATGGCCTTCAGGGCCAAATCATGCTCGAAATGTTTTGAAGGCGAATTAAAAAAAAACGAGTGGTGAGACATCGCAAACGAGTCACATGACATTAAAGAGTATCAGGAGGCGATCAAAACGTGCATAAACAATAAATAATCGATCAATTATTGGTGACATTACAGCAAAAATAAAAATGTCGAGTACCGCTAAACTCAAATTGGAGCTTTCGGTTCACGGCGCAGTTTAGTCAGATTCAGGCGCAGTCTGGTGGAGGTGTTAAAATATGCTGATTTATTGTACAAAATGCATGGAAACACGGTAAAATGATGCGTCAAGCTTTTTTGACATAATCTTTCTTTTATGTGATCACATTTTACATGGCTTCCATGTGTTTCCGTTAAGAAAATGCTATTTTTTGGAATGTCAAGCACCGGCGCAATATGAGTGTGCAGTATGGTGGCGACAGTCGAGTTATGGCGCGTCGAGTTTAAGCGCACCGTGTCAATTTAAGGCGCAATCAAGTCGTTAAATAGCGGAACCGCATTCCCACGGGCATTTGCGAAAAGCACTTTCAGTCAAGTGACATTCTGTCGAACGTCTCAACTCGCCCCAACGGGGAAAAGCAGCGCTTTCTTCTGAGACCGAACGCAGTACCATCGATTTTTGACAATTCTCCGGACGCCGATGCCTGCCCAACTGATCCTCCCAGGTCGACTAAGCTTGCAACCACGCCCGCGCGGCGGTCGCATGAGATGCAGCTTCTCCAAAGCCAACTTGACGAGTTCCAGGAACAGGATAGCGTCGTTGATCATATGCACATAACATGTTGGTCTCGCCAAACATCTGCTGGAAAACTACAGCGAAGAAGTCCAGTATGTACTGCTTGTAACTGCAATCCAGTATGTAACTTGGATCGCATGTCCCGTGCCTTGTTTAACCAATTTGCAGGAAACATGGTCCTGGATATCAACAGCGATGTCGTCGCTGTCGTCGCATGTCATGTCGTCGTCCAGCGGCCAGGAGAACAAAGTCGGATGACGAGAGGCGAAAGCTATCGGGGATTAAAAAAAGCTGAACCTGGGGAAGGAGACGAATGTTCAGCTCGATCTCGCAAGTATCAGTTTATATATAATATGGACAAATATATGATCGCAGAACATGGTCATCTGTATGAATTTAAAGTGTTGGCACCGAAACCTCATGGCAAACAGAATCGACAGCATAACGTCACACAGTAACTAAAATTCGAGCAACAAAAATTGCTCCGTATAAAGGAGGTATCATTAACCAGGGCCGGCGTCACATATTTTCGGTTGGGGGCAGCTTTTCCAGAAAAAGGGCCCTTGGCCAAAAGGGCCCACACAGTTTGCAATATTATGTAATATATATTTAATATCATTTCTGTCTTTATCGTTCCCGCATGGATTACCATTTATTTATGATCAAACTTGAACACTTTAAATACAGCATCACAGCCTGTATTTTCAAGTGACATTTTGGCGTCACACAGTTAAAGTTTTTACACAATGTGACTAAGTTATCAACTATAACTTTTTCATTTCTTGCGACATGTACGAAGGATGTTTACTATAATTCACTAGTTACCAGAAGGAATTTACTAGTCATCACAATTTCTGTCGGTGCTATCATCTCAGACAGGCACGTAGCCAGGATTTTGTACAAGGGGGGGGGGGGGGCGCCGCGAAAGGACCCTTCCTGAGCGTTGAAAGGGCCCCTTTCCAAGCGTTGAAAGGGCCAAATAAAACTGATGAAAAGGCACGTTACTAGGATGGAAAATGTCGTATGACAGGAATGGTATGGGCCATACCAACTTTTAGGAGCTGGAGTTAAACTGCCATATCAACTTTGAAACCAGCGACACCAATTTGGAATCCGCTATATTGAAAGGGCCAAACAAAACGGATGAAAAGGCACGTTACTAGGATGGAAAAATGCAGTATGACAGGAATGGTATGGGCCATATCAACTTTTAGGAGCTGGAGTTAACAAACTGCCATATCAACTTTGGAACCAGCGACACCAATTTGGAATCAGCTATACCAACTTGGAATACTATTTTTAAGCTCATGACCTGGAACTCTTAAACAAATTGCGCCGCGGAGTGGCGGGAAAATTTTGAATCTTATGCCCTGGATATGCATTCCCACCAATGCGTCGCATTACGTATGGTGCGGACCTCTAAAAATGTTATTGTGCGTTTCAAAGTGCGGTAAAAAAGTGATAAAGTGAACTATTTTGCCCCATTATATAGGAATGTAGCAGCATAACACATAAATGTGCCGATAAACGACCTGATTTTCTTCTAACCCGCATATAATTGAATTTGTAGTTAAATTGCGCCGGGAAGCTGCGCGAAAATTTTGAGTTTTATTCCCTGGACAACTGCATTCATACTGTTGAAAGGCTCAGGGTCCCTTCAGATCGTCTAGAGGCCCCTTCGACCTTTGCACGCCCTTCCAACCTGTTCAGGAACTCATCTGGGATCCGCGAAAAGAATGATGTGGAGTGGGTGATATATATTAAATATAAAGAGGGCTTACTCTACAAGAAAAATACAAATCGGAGCTTTCGGGTATATTGTAACACCCTGAGGAAGGGTGTTACAATATACCTGAAAGCTCCGCTTTTAATATTTGTATTGTGGAGTAATTCTTCTTTGTATTTAATCTTCATCTGGGATCTCTACGTGCTTTTGGTCCTTCCGGTCTGACCAGGGACTCCTCTGACCTTCCAGGAAGCCCCTCTTGTGTGTTAAAGGGCCATTCGGTCTGTCCAGAGGTCCTTCCGACCTGGCTAGGGACTGCACTGGCTGCTTTGTCACCCTGCCGACATGCTCAGGGGCCCCTCCGACCTGCCCAGGGGCCCCTCCATTCTGGCTAGGAACTCATCCGGCATGTTCAAGGGCCCTTCCGACCGGCCAAGGACTCTTTCGGTCTAGCCAGGGCCCCTCTGGCATGCACAGGGCTATTTTGAACGTCCAAGGGGTCCTCTGGTCTTTCAGAGAGGGCCCTGGTGGCCCTAAAGGGCCTTTGAAGTGCTCTAAACTCTCTAAAAACCACGGTTCGCGTGGTAAAGAGCCCAAGATACCGCGCTTCGCGCGGTCTCGTCGGCCCTTTTCGGAGCGCTGCGCACACCGAAAAGGGCCCTCGCGCGCCGAAAAGGGTCCTCCTGGCCTCCAGGGGGGGGGGGGGGGGGGGGGCGCACCCACCGCCCTCCTTGGCTATGTGCCTGATCTCAGATGACATCAAAACGTCCCGAAGGTGGAACGACAAGCACCGTTCAGGGATGCATATTCGTGCTCTATATCCCGATCAGGAACCTCGCGCGTCTCCTGATGGACATGTGACTTGGCAGACTGCCACAGAGTTGAGCTTGCGCTGCCTCATCGCGGCCCGGGACAGTCTGAGAGAACATTCAGCTCGTCCGCCCGCCAGGCTGGCCGAAAAGGGCCAGCTGGCGGTTGGAGGGGCAGCTGCCCCTCCTACCCTCCCCTCCCCCCCTGTGGCGCCGGCCCTGTCATTAACAGCATACACAACACGAAGCATGACGCTTCAATCGTGTCCACGAACAGTCCTGCATGACCTGTAGGTAGCAATACCATTCGTAGATATGTAACTAAATTTTTATCTCTTTAATGATGATGCAGTCTAATAGCATCTTCCTGCAGAGGCTATGAAGCACTGCCGGATTCTCGAGCGTTTCACGAGCCACTTGTGACACCTTTTCCTAAAAATGAGCTAAGGATGAGCTCAGCAGTGTGGTAGTTGTCCGGTTCTGAATACCTCGTCGTTCTCAGGCGTACAGGTCGAACAGGAGAACTGTGCAAAGTTCGGTGTTTCCAACACGACTGTAGAAAAAGAAGCCTCTTATTGCAAATTACAAATTTCGAGTGTCCAATCCAGGTAGTTCGTGTTATCTATGGTCAGGTTAATCACGGCAAATGAGACTGATGTTTTGCATGTTACTACCTCACACATTTATCTGTCAATTTTCCTGGAAGTGAGCCAGTTCTTGTTGTTTATAAATATGACATTTGTAATTTTCGAAAAGTTTGCATAAAACCGTCTTACCCCACCCCATGGGATAAGACGGGTTTTCTCGTGGGGTAAGACGGTCGCGCTTTTTAAGCGCAGTTGGTGATGAAGGGCAGTAAGAATAGCAGAGTAAATAACGGTGTTCTTGTTCTTGAATGTTCTTACCTAACAATTATGAGTATATTGTTAAGAACATGTCCGTTTAGGCAGGCAAAATTTGCTCAGTTCGAATCCCTCCTAAGACAGATAAAAACTAGGAATAGAACTATGTAAGACTGATTTATTCGACACTGCATGCATACTAAAATACTAAAATGCCTCTTGTCCCTTTGACAAACACATGCTCTCAACTCAAGATGTTTTATATCATTCTTTCAAAAAACTTATATTTTGTATAAGGTTCTGATGGTGAGACGGCCACCCAGAGCAAACGGTGGCCGTCTTACCCCACATTCGACAAAACAATTCAGAGCAAATTTTATAGGACACCATGTTGAATCAAGATTCACCCAGCATTGCACATCAACACAGACTGTGTATGTAATTACCACAGCTGAAGTCAAGTTTTCAACTTCAAGGAGCTATACACAAAAGCATACAGAATATAATAGAAATAGTTCCAACCGAGAGGGTTATTTTAGACAAATCGAAATTATGAATTAACTACGGCGAGCAAAGTCATCCGACTTCGCTGGAGCCGTGCGGCCGAAAAGGGACATTCTAGTCCTCATTTGGTTTCGTTCGTAACGTTAGTGGTTTAGCCTACAGAGGGGTGGCCGTCTTACCTACCCTGGCCGCCTTACCCCACTCTCCCCTACCTATGGCCATGAAAAGTGCATTGTGGTCTATTGTACTAGACAATTAGCAGCTTTTTGGATTTAGCGCGCTGAGTCACTGGATCTCCCAGGTTATTGCGCTGGTGACGTTCTACCGGGACTCACCGAAGCGTCTTAACACGCGCCCTGGAGGGCCTCTGATAATTACACGCCCTGGAGGGGGGCGGATTTCGCCACCCCCCCCCCCCTATGATCTCGAAAACCACGCAACGTAGCGACAAGCGGGAAACGACGTTAGATAGCTCGAGACAAGCTCTTTCGAAAGTATTTCGTTTTTTTTTTCAGGTCAATATTGAGGTCACCAGAGGTCATCAAGGGTCAGATTTTCAAGTTTTCAAGACTTCGGTTCGAACACCCCCAAATATCTCGGGAACTATGATAGTTAGCAGCAAACGGAAAACAGCAATTGAAAGCCCTTGAAAAATGCAATCGACATAGATGTCCTCAGATTTGAGCTCAGGTCAATAGTTTAGGCTCCAGAGGTCATCGAATGTCAAAAAGGTGATTTTGTTTTCAAAACTATTTTCCCCGAATAACTTTTTACCTAATAAAGATAAAGCAATAATGTTTACACCATCGCGTGTTTCTTGTCAAGGCGCTTCGAATAATATTCATTGTGACCGGGTTAGGTCAACTGAGAAATTTGAGCTCAGGTCAAGGTCAAGTGGTGACCCAAGTTGGTCATGTTGCATATTGAAAGACGAATCTCGACGAGACAAACATATTGGTACCGTTTTCTCTTCTCTATCTTCATTATGTCGATAGTTATTGATAAAACCGTGTTGGCGGTCACAAAATTGACCTGACCTTAGGTCACCGATATTAGAAATCCGAGATAAACAAATTGTTGGTATCTATGACCTTATAAAGTCCTGCAAGATTGAAACTGATCGGCGTAAAACTGTGGCTGTGGTACTACTGCAAACGTTTTGGAGTTGAGGTCATCACGTGACCTGGTCTGGTGACCTGACCTGAGATGACCTGAGGCCAAGAATTTTACATAATGCGGGAAGTTCATTTCTAAACAGGTATACAAAAAACGTCGGCGCTGCGCGCCGCCGTTTTTGCGCTATCCTCGAAAAACCGGAGGGGTGGGCGGATTTCGCCCCCCTCCAGGGCGCGTGTTAAAGGATTTAATTTTGCCCCACCAACTTATTTTGAAATTCTCCACCCATGATAGGGGAACTGACGAATTTGGGAATTACTCTGACGCGGGGACTTCGCTGAGTTCGCAGCAGCCATCTTAGCGTTGTTTCATTCATTTTATGATAACCTTTGAATATTTTTGTGTTGTTGAAATTTGCATAGGCTGCACCAATATAGCCTTTGAAGATTCGCAATATTTTCGATAATACGCTGTTAACCTTTTCTTGTATCTGTCATGTGATATTTCCGCCGGATTCGCAAGTATTGCACAAAGCAGGAAAGACATGCTCGGCTCTGTCGGTTTACAGTCAACGCTATTGTAAGCGTTTTGTTTTTGCAAAGTGTCTTTGAAAGCCTGCATGCCCCATTAATTGTATAGTGTTTGCCGCTGCTGAAAATACAATTTCAACAATGACAACTGTACGTCAAGTATCTCGTTACTTTGAAAACGAGCCAGAGGGTGGTTTTTGTGACTAAAAGTGCTACGGAAAGAAGCATTAAGCACCATGCGAGCCTAAACTTTTTTTGTACAATCTGGTCTAGGAAGGAGGGGGCGCCTGAATCACTGCATCTCGCACCCAGGATCTGTCACCACTACATTCCAAATTCTGCACTGGTGAGATTAATTAATTAACGAGTCGGGGGCTACTACCGTATGGATGCGGTCTGCCATAAATGTCATCATGCCTAATTAATAGGTTTGGTGCATTATTTCACAGTATTGACCTGACCTAAAAAAAATGACCTTAGTACTTTTATTGGACCTTGTTTCGAGCTATCTAACGTTATTTTATGTTTGTCGCTATGCTACATGGTTTTTGAAATCTTAAGAGGGGCGGGTATCCGCCCCTGTCGGTTCGAAGTTGGCGCGGACCCCGTCGGTGCGCGGGTTAACAATTTGAGTTACACGCACAAGGCTCCTTGAAGGTCCCAGCAGCAACACAATGAAGAAGAAGCAACGCGAAACGTCGGGTCCTCAACATTTTACGTTGCACCGATTGCTAAAGTTTGTGTCATATTACATTGAAAACACATAAATTGGAGTTAATTCACTGGCGTATAGACTATGAAGTGCGGATGCGCTTTACGCGAAACGATTCATCATAAGTTTGCAAAGACAACTTCAGAAAACAGCAACGTATAAAGCTTCAGTCAAACATTTTGAGCGCCCACTGGCTTGTGAAGTAGCTTGTCTTAGTTTATGGCCACTGGCAGATCCAGCAGGTGTGTGTGGGGGGGAGGGGGGGGGGGGGAGCAAAGAGGTTATACCCTCGACCGCCCGAAATCGGCCAGAAATGGACACATTTCCTTTTTTTAATGATTAATTACGCAACTTAACCAAGGGAATGTTCATCAAAATGCACTAGGAAACCATTTCGGTCATCTTTGACTCAGGTCAAAATTGAGGTCATCAGAAGTCATCAAAGGTCAAATTTGGCAATTTTTAGAGTCTGCCCAACAAACCTCCAAACATCTCGAGAACTATAATAGCTAGGAACAAACAAGAAAAAAATCGAAACGGTGATTAAAATGAAATCGCTAACGTGTCCTTGTTTTTATCAGGTCGATAGTTTAGGCTCAAAAGTTCAGCAAAGCCAAAGGTCACACTGACTGTATACAGTGGCGGATCCAGGGGGGGGGGGGGCCGTAGGGGCTGAAGCCCCCTGCCTTAGAAAACGGCGCCATTTTTGTATAGGATTTGCCGGCGCCGAAGGCGCCGCAGCGTTTTCGGGAGGCCGCCAGGGCGCCCTTGCGTCTACCAACAGCATCGTAGCACTCTTGGAAGGCACCCTGGCACCCTCAGAAGACATCTTGCCGCCCTCACAACGCATTATGCCGCCCTCGGAAGGTACATCGCCGCCCTCGGAAGGCATTATGCCGCCCTCGGAAGGCACCATGCCCCCGCCCCCGTCACCGAGGAAATATGCCGCCCTCAGGCCTGAAGCCCCCTGCCTTAGAAAACCCTGGATCCGCCCCTGACTGTATATTATCAATAACCTTTTCGTTGATAAATTTGAAAACCTTATAACGACAGGACAATTATTTTACCGTCACCTTGTTTGTATCGCCAAGGCCTGTTCAACCATATACCCGGCGTGATAGGTTAGGTAAAATCAAAAATCTGACCTCAGGTCAGGGTCATGTTGTGACCAAGGTAAGTCCTTGTGCATATTGGGAAACGCGTCTTCACAAGACAGACACAATGGTGTCAGTCGCACGTCTCTACCTTTATTTTGTTTTGTCAGAAATTATTAGTGCTCCTGGACTCACATGACCTCAGCTTACCTGGTAGGGACCAAGGAACACATATTGTACCTGAGTCAAAAATTACAAATGATATCATGAACTACTGTGAACTACTGTGACCACTTGGCACCCTAATTTTCGGCGATAACTTTTGAAGGAAAAAACTGGCATGAACGAATTTCTTGCAATGGATATTTCAGACCCTGCGCCAAGTTGTATGATTAAGATCGGTTATTGTCAAACGAAAATTGAGGGCACCTGCCCTTCACTCGCAATGTTAAAGCTCGCGCAGGGAATTCAATCGGTGGGAAGAGGCTATCGTGAAAGGGTGGAGCTATGCTCTGACGTCAGAGCTCCGCCCTGGCTGACCTTGAACCGGCACTGCCCGACCAGTGACCGGTCGATTGCGAGTGATGGGCGGAGTCAAGGGCGTGACTCGGACCGAACGTTAGCCTCTATCCGAGCTCGTATTGTGTTTAACATTACGAGTGAATGGAAAGCGCCCTCAATTTTCGTTTGACACTAACCAACTTTTAGAATACAAATTAGCGCAGTGCCTGAAACGCCATTGCGAGAAATGTGTTCATACCAGTTGATGCATTCAAAAGTTATCGCCGGAAATTAGGGTCCCAAGCGGTCTGCCGTTCACAGTAGAAGGCGAGTATAAGCCCTAGGGTTAAGCAGGTGCCCGAGTGGCGATTATGGGTCAGTACAGGTTATCATGCGCTAGGCAGGACCCCTTCCCCCCCCCCCCCCCCCCCCCCCAGTGGCGATCAGACACACCAGAACCAGGCTGGCACCAGGTTGAGGCAGTAGCCATTTTCCCCCCAGACGAGGCAGGGCCCCGAAGGCAACCAGTGTCTATCAGGGATGACCATGCCCAAGTGCTGACCGAGGGCGCCTCAGGTCGACCAACCTAGGGCCCCTCAGGACGACCTAGGGCTGACCTAGGGCTTAGGCCGGCCGAGGGCCTCCTTAGGCCAACCGGGCCCCTCAGGTCGACCGGGGGCCCTCTTAAGCCTAGCAAGGCCGGCTGAGGGCACCTCAGGGCAACCGAGGACTTCCCTTAGGTCGACCTGGCCCCTGAGGCCAACCGGACCCCACAATCCGATCGAGGGCTTCTCAAGTCAACCAAGGGCCCCTCAGCCCGACCAAAGGCCCCCTTAAACCGACCAGGCCCCCACAGGCCGACCAAGGGCCCCACAGGCCGACAAACCTAGGACTCTTCAGGACGATCTAGGGTCTTCTTAGGCCGGCTGGGGCCCCTTATGTCGACCGGGGACCCCTCAGACCGACCAACCTAGGGCCCCCTCAAGACGACCTAGGGCCCTCTTATATCGGCGCCTTTAGGCCGACCGGAGGCCCTCAGGTCGACTGTGGGCCCTCTTAGGCATAACAAGGGCCCCTCATGCCAACCAAGGTCCTCCCTGGGACCGACCGGGCCCCCACAGACCGACCGAGGTCCCCTCAGGCCGACCAACCAAGTGCCCCATCAGGACAACTTAGGACCCTCTTAGACCGGCCGAAGTTTCCTTTAGGCCGAACGGGGGCTCCTCAGACCGACCGGGGACCCTCTTAAGCCTAGCTAGGGCCCCCACAGACCGATCGATGGCGCCTCCGGGCCGACTGAGGGTTCCCTAAAGCCAACTGAGTGACCCAAAGGCCAACCAAGGACCTCTCAGGCCGATTGATAACCCCTTAGGCCGACCGGCCCCCACAGGCCGACCGAGGGCCCCTCAGGCCGACCGAGCCCCCCTCCCCTTAGGCTGACCAGGCCCCTACAGGCCGACTGAGCGCCCCTCAGGCCGACCAACCTAAGCTCACTCAGGACGACGACATAGGGCCCTCTTAGGCAGCCCGAGGGCCCCTTAGACCGACTGGACCCATCAGGCCGACGGGGGGCCCTCTTAAGCCTAACAAGGGCTCCCTCAGGCCAACTGAGGGTCCCCTAGGCTAGCCCAGAGCCTTAGGCCAACCGGGTCCCACAGGCTAACCGAGGGCCCATCAGGCCGACCAACCTAGGCCCCCTCAAGACGACAAAGGGCCCTCAGGTAGACTGGGGCCCTCTTGGGCCGGCTGAGAGCCCCCTTATGCCGACAGGGCCCCTCAGGCCAACCGGGGGTCCTCTTAATCCTAACAAGGGCCCCCTTTGGCCGACCGAGGGCACCCCCAGGCCGACTGAGGGATCCTTCGGCCGACTGAGGGCCCTTAAGTCCGAACAAGAACTCCTTAGGCCTGGTAAGCCGGGCCACTCAATCATAAAGTGAAGTTTTGGCCCCTCGGCCGTTCCGTTGCTTCCCTATGGGCTGAGGGACCGAGAGACCCGGAGGACCCAATGGTGGGGGGACGTGCCCCTGTGCCCCCTCTCCCCTGGCTGCGTCTCTGTACTCCGGTCGATTCAGCTCCGGCCGGTACGTAATACTGGGTTCTGACGGTATGGGCATGAACATAAGCGACTCTATCATACCTAATGTTTCGATCACAAATTCACAACTACATTTCGAAGATAAAAAGAACGCACGTATTGCATACTTACAGCTCACAATTAGGTACCTAACTCCGATCACGAAACACGATTGTCAGCCTTCCGCAATTCCACGGTAACTTCAACACTGGCAACCGTTCGACGCACCACTCACAGCACTGCCTCGGCAACTGCCGCGCGGTCGCGTGGTTTGAAAAGTGTTTGAATGCGCCCGCATGCGCGTGCCACCCACTGGCAGATTCCGGGGGGGGGAGGATGTCCATCCCCCGCGTTTCGCTGATGAAACAGAGCGAATGCCCCTAAACTCGAACCCCTAGATCCGCCAGTGGCGCCGCCTGCATCTACACCTTAGTGTGGTGTAAATATGAGGTGTAGATGAACATCTGAGCTGGCAGCGAACGAGCTCATAACATAGGTGTATTGGACACCAACACAGCAGGCAGGTGTCCGTGAACACCTGAACTGTGAGTATGGAACAAACGATGTGATGGTAGTCGGCACCGACACACCACGCAGGTGTCCGTGAACACCTGAACTGTGAGTTTGGAACAAACGATGTGATGGTAGTCGGCACCAACACACCACGCATAGACGTGTCACGACACCGTAAATACACCGATAAGTAACACTTTTCGGATGTTTCTAGGTGTCAATTTGTGATTGAGTGTCACTACACTGGAAAATGTGTTTCATGGGCGTCGTGACACCCAAAATGCACTAAGAAATAACATCTGTCGGGTATTTTATGGGTGTCCTTTTGTCAATGAAGAGTATCGGTAAACCTGCAAATGTGTTCGATAGGTGTCGTAGCAACCTAAATACACCAATGGATAACACCCATCGGGTGTTTTCTGAGTATCATTTGTGAGAGTGTCGGTGCACCAGATAAGGTGTTTTATGGGTGTCGTGACACCCAAAGTACACCAATAAATAGCACCCGTCGGGTGTTCAGTAGGTATGTTTTTACGAATGAAGTGTTGGTACACTGTAAAAAGTGTTTTATAGGTGTCACGACACTTTGAACAGTGTTAAAAGGGTGTCGTAACACCATTACAGGTGTCAATGAACACCTTTATAGGTGTGACACCCGAAGTAGGGTGTATCAAATTACAACGCAAAATTTAGATATAAAAATATCGATTAGCGGGAGTTCCCATTGTGTTCCAATTACAAAAAGAAGGTTTTACCGAGTTTCGCGGTGTTTGTTAAATATTTAGACGTGCATCCAATGCTGACAAATATCAAGAAAACGCCTTTGTTTTGCGTTTACGGAGTGCTTGTCGTTAACATCCATTTCTTGTCGACATCCATGGCGAGAAATAACATCATGCACGAAGACACTGTATTTAGCATATCATTGAAACCAAACAATCAGTTTGAGATCAGCATTTATAATCCACATCCCCGTTTCTTTGGATTCTGCTCTTGCGGTGGCATGTGACTAGCCGCGTACATGCGGCAGCAGGCAGCTAGCGAGAAACCCATGGCCCGGTCTGCAGCTACTGGTCATGGCTTCTGTCCTATACTGTCAGTTATCATCTTCTGCCACCTTACGCTTGGAGCGGCGAAGATTTGGCTGCAGAGAGCGATCATGCTCCACGGCCTGCAGCACAATCTGCAGGTGCTGCTCGCTCTTGACAGCTCCCACGAAGTCGGATGCGAGTTTCACACCGCGTTCGGCACAGTCGTTGACGGTGTTAATGGCATGCACGTTTGCCAAGCCCGCCCGAAAAGTTGCGGTGGTGGCCCAGTCCTCGACGTTGAGAGCGAGGCACGCTGGGTCGATGCGCAGGTGCTGTATGCCGAACCAGCAGTCTGTGTTGGCGAGGTCTGCCAGCCGGATGGACGGTGAGAGGGCTGGGAACTTCGGCATGGCGAAGTCAGTGCCGAAGCGCTCTCTTGGGGCTCGCATTGGGAGGTCACCTGGCTTGTTCTCTATGATGGCGTCTGCGAGTGCGCGCCGTTTGGCAGCTGAAACCCTGCCACTGAAGAGTGCTAGAGGCAGCATCTCACCAGCCAAGTACCAGAGGTGCCGTTCCAACGCCTTGATTGCTGACGCTGCGTTGCCCTCCTCCACTGACTTGTACGCCTGCAGGTGGCGGTAGAATTGCAGGTCGTTCCAGACGGCGTCCACGGCTCTGTCACAGGTCAGCCACCAAGTCGCGTAGATATGCGTGATGAAATGAGTGAACACCTTCACCTTCTGTGTCTGATGAATCGTGATGATGGTACCCTGAGGAAGGGTTGTGATGCGCTGCTCCATCAGGGCCAACTTGAGTGTAGAGCAGCTTCGCCATCCATTGCGCTTTGTGCAGAGCCCCCGGCCGTTGAAGGCGCTCTGGGCTCTGCGCTGCACCGATATACAGCAGGCACAGCCGC
The DNA here is from genome assembly GCA_036785665.1 of Chirona hameri. Lineage (NCBI taxonomy): Eukaryota > Metazoa > Arthropoda > Thecostraca > Balanomorpha > Balanidae > Chirona > Chirona hameri. The sequence goes on from JAXIVJ010002072.1 coordinate 49,927, forward strand.
ACGAACACGCGGTAGTCGCATCGCTTGAAACTGAGCATTTATTCGGCGCACAAGGTGAGCTCAGCCCGTAGCTCTCCGAGAAAGGCCGGTTCAGCATCGCTAGGAGAGCGTTGCGGCAGCGGGATGTTTTCGTCCTCTAACAGTAGGTTCTAATTGTCCCGCAGGCACGCGAACAGGCAAACCTCTGGTGAGCGCGATGTCTCCACTTTGAGACCAGCGAAGACGTGGGTCAGGAGAACCTCTCCGATGTGATGCCGGAAGGCGGACCAGAGGAGTCGCCGGCCCAGTGAACGCTGGATGGCGAAACAGGCCGTAGTAAGGTGGCCGGTGTTGGACGCGGTGGTGTCAAAGGGCATGTTCACAATGTTGTCAGCGCAGCGCCACTCGTGCAGTAACTCACTGGTCAGCCTGGCGATGATAGCTCCGCATGGCTCGTCCGCCCCCTTCTCGTATCCTGGTACACCGATAAGTTTCAGCTCCGTCTAATCTCCCACCTCCACCGTCAGGCGCTCCTCTAACCGACGGACATCGCGGAGCATCAGGGTTAACTTGCTATCCCAGTGCAGGGTGCACATCGGAGGCGGCGACCACTGCTCACGGCGATCCCTGCACATGGCACCTGTCGGCGCGACCGGTCTGTCGTCGCGTATAGGATGTGGAGACGCTGGACAAACTTCCACCTGACTCTTCGATCAGGCTGCGCGTGAATGCCGCCTGCTGCATCGTCGTCATCGTCAGTCTGGTTGCCAAGGACACGATACTCGGCCTGCTAAGGATATCATGTGGAATGAAGACTTGAGCTCCACACTTCTTGCGCTTGCAGGTTCGCGGTTCGGTCTCAGCCGGTAGGGAGGCTACTTCGTCTGCATCGCTGTCTTCATCACTCTCACCTTCCACGGCTGATGTACTGGACACCAATTTTGCTTCCTGCTTCTCCTTGTTGGACCGCTCTACTCGTGCTGCAGCCGCAGTCTCACGCTCCTGTCGTCGCTGCGCCTTGGCCTTCAGCTTCATATTCAACGCACCAAATGTGGCCACCCTGTCTCCCTTCATACTGACAAGGAATGTCAGATCCTCTGGGCTGTTGATGAGATCATCAGCGTTTGGAGCCCACAGTGTAAACGTGGACTTTTGCAGTCTCTTGCCGTCTGTAAACGCGACAATGATCCCACCATGCCAGGCCTCTTGGCGTTCATGGTACATCTATTCATGGTTCATAGTTATGGTTCATGGTTCATGGTACATCATGGTCTTGGCGTTCATTAGCACGTCGCAATGGTACATCATGCAACGTATAGGATCTGACGGACACTTGGCAATTTGGCGCCAGTAATGGTCGCATCGTCTACCTTGATACTGGCGCCCAGACCGAAGATTCGTTTGCGCCCCATGCCAGATGGAAGCGTCCTGTGAGAGCTGTGAGATCCTGTGGCCGGCGATGGCGCTGAGGAGGAACGCTCTGGTCCAGAACCCGCAGACGACATGGCGCCAATCTTCACGTCTCCGCTAGGTTTGCGAAGAGAGAGATATTGCACACTAGAATTTGGGCGCAGAGCTGCTGCGGTGGACATCTCCACTGATATTTCAACGCAAGACCGCTACCGCGGATATTTGCGCCTAGATTTCGACGCACAGCCACTGCGGCGGATATCTCCATCGACATTTTAACGCAGCTGCCAATATGGCGGAGATATCTGTCGTAACGTGTATGTTTTACAATCAGGCACCAGAGAAGAGGCATAGATCATTTTGGTTACATGAGAATGAGATAGAGCAATACAGGAGGGTGTTCGTTGTTAGGTAACCGTTGGGTAATCGGGGTATCTCCCGTAAACCTTGGGTGTCAGATCGCAGGCACAATGAGGGCAGCTTTCAGGCTGGGCCCTGACTACCAGAAGGTATATCGACTACGGATAATACGCGGAAAAGGGTATGTATGTTAAATTTATAATAACTATATTTTAATTTGGTATTGGGCACTCTTGAGTTACACAATTCTGACCACGCCTCTGCTGGCAGAATAAGGTCCAGTCAAAGTTGTGCTGAGCGTAGGTACCGTGACAAATTCAAGATCCGGCCATTACGTGTCATGATCATTCCGATATAGCAATGTAAAAATGGTAACAACACATCGCCAGCTTATGACAAACTTCATAAAAAGGAAAACAGTCTCGCACTTACACCGGCCATCTCTCCAACCATTATGTCCCTTGACTATGTCCAGAGCAAACAAGCGCCTCTTTGGCCTCCTGGGGCCGTATTCACATCGTCAATTTTCCTACGAATTTGCCTACGAACGCTCTACTTCGTACCATAATTTGGTATTCACGTCAACTTCGCAGACAGTAAGACAATTCCTGCGATAATGTTTTTTTCGCAGACATTTTGCGATTCTCGTCGGGTGTTTTCGTAGGAATCTTCTTACGAATTTTCGTAAGCACGATTCACGTCACAATATCCTAAGTTGTTCGTAAGAAGCTAATGTTAACAGTATTGCGGAGTTACGAATACTCACTGGGTTGTCGTATACTTATACATGGGGTTTTGTTGTAAGTAATTTTGAAAAGCTATAATGGATTTCAAGAATGAGTTTTTAGATTAGGCTGATGAGAGTATTGTCTACACGTGTATATAAGTTGTACTCCAAGGAAATAATGCATAGGTTAAAACACTCTTTCAACTCAGCAGATGCAATATATTGCACATACAATACATACTAACGCTTTAGACGTTTGTAACGCGTAACATTTTAGACGTTGTAGCACCCTATAACAGCTTTGAGTTGAGGAATCGATGATGATTACTAGCGCTCGTCCTTCCGTGGTGTATGGGGAAAAATATGAATATGAGCGGCCCGGCCCAACCCAAACCGACCCGGCCCGTGGCGACGTTTTTGAGAAGCTCATATATCTGCAACCGCAAGTCCGATTGACACGTGGGCTTCTTTGCTGATTAGCCCCATCCACCCTACCCTGTTGCAACCAGTGTCGACTCACTTGGGTGATTACGACTGCACGTGGCCCGTGCCGCGTGAGGGGTATTAAAAAGTGTTTTCTCGCAACAAAATAAAATACTCTGCAACGGCTGGGCCGATTGTGTACAAATTTGGTGTGTGCTTAGGAACCCCTCAACCACCGCCTTCCCACAAGTCAGGGGTGGGATGCCTTTGCACGTGCGCACGTGCACACCCCTATTCTATATCTCAGGATCGGCTTAGCCGATTGTGTTCAATTGTGTGTAAGTAGGGACCCCTCAACCGCCGCCTTCCCACAAGTCAGGGGCCTCTGCACGTGCGCACGTGCACACCCTTATTATATATCTCATTAACGGCTTAGCCGATTGTGTTCAAATGTTGTGTGTAGCTAGGGACCCCTCAGCCGCCACCTTCCCACAAGTCAGGGGTGGGGGGTTTGCACGTGCGCATGTGCTTTTTGTATCTCAGAAACTACTTGCCCGATGGATGTTGAAATTCGTCATACATTTCCTTCGCGCTCGCTCGTTCATCACCAACTGCGGCGCCTTACTGGTATTTGGGTTTTAGGTTGTGCTGACTTATATTATTATTTGGCACCCATGTGTTGAGGAATGGAAAACCACGGGCATCATTGTAATATGGATATTTAGAGCTGAACGTAGGTTCATAGTTTTCAATGAATGTCCCAACTAAACGACGATAGGAATTGTTATCATAATGATTACCGATTAACGTACGATTCATAAAGTACCGATTGTTTACTATAAACGATAATTTATGCTGTCTGTCTTTACTCGGACCGGCACACGTCAACTCCCGTCAAGCAGAATGCAATGTATTGTACATATACCTACCTATAACTCGAAACACTGGCCGTAAGGGAAACAAATATATACCCGCATCCTCACCCGCACCCGCTAGAGCTAGTTCTGTAACGAATTAACCTCGCCAGTCCAGTGGGATCGATGCAACCCCCACCCCATTTGGGGTTTCGGGAATAACTCACGCATTTATCAATTGTGTGCGATGGTACTTTCAGTACCCTACTTGTGAACAATTTGAAACATACTCTGCAAAAATGAAGGGGGTGGGGGATGACGTTGGGTGTCAGCAGAATCGCATTTTATCTAGTGTAAACTGGGTTGCTCGGAGGGAGGCAATGGCCCCAGTGTCCCACCTGGCTACGTCCCTGTTGTAAGATACTCAAATTTGTTTGAGTCGAATCAAGTCTGACTCACAGCCGAAGAACTGGCTCGACTCTTGACTCAAGTGCTGTTTCAAACAAACTGAATCCACTTGGCTCAAGAGCCGTTTTTATTGAATCGACTCGACTCATGACTCATCCAAAAATGTAAGCATTGCACTCCTCATATCATTTGTATACGATAAGCAAGCATGTGTACGGTACGGTACGGTAAGCAAGCATTTGTAAGCAATGCAAGGGTTATTGTGAAAGTTGTCTGTATTTGTATCAAGTGTGCTAAAGGTCGACGTCCACCAATGTCTATTTTAACATGCTAACTGGAGGGGGCACATGCCCCCAGTGAGCTCCCCCCCCCAGACAATACATTTTGCCTACCCTGATGTCATTAATTCCATGTCATTTTTCGCTTGATAGATTACATATACTTACTTGTTGATAAATGTATAAAACAAAAAATAAATGATGAATTCCATGATCTTCCTAAGTTTTAGTATTTCCCAGCCAAAATAAGTATCTTTAAATTATTTCCGAAATATCATGAATTTCAAAATCCTTTGAACAATTGCTCATTAACGGCAGAGTTGGGGAGATCGGGGGTTGTTGGACCAGGAACGTCGACACAAAATTTGGAGTGGGGGGGGGGGGACCAGGTGTCCCCCCCGCAACTCCCATAGTATTAATATTAAAATCCTGCTAACCTTGGGGTCCAGAGCGATCTGGGGGGGGGGGGGGGCGGCACCTGACCTCTCGGGTGGCGACGCCCATGGTTGGGACTTGGGTCACGGGAGATATTTCCATAATGCTCACAGATATTTATCATAAATCACTGTTGCGCATGCCCATTATCTTATCTACTTTACCACTAAGACTCTTTGCGTTTCGAGGCAGGCGCAATTTTATTCACTGAAAATGTGCTTTTGTGTATCTTACACAAAAGCGCCGTGCCGGGGGTTAGACGCCCCCTCCCCAAGTTTTTTCTTCTTCTCGAGAATAGCGGGGAAAACGGCGGTGCGCAGCGCCGACAAATTTCACAAAGCTGTTGGAACATCAATTACCCACTTTGCGTGAAAGTTTTGAACTCTGGTCATCTCAACTCAGGTCACCAGGTCACGTCAAGTGACCTTACCTCTAAATATGTTTGTGGTCGTGCCGAAGCCATAGTGTTTGTCCGAGATTTGAAACTTACAGGATTTCACCAGGCCATAAGTACCTATAATTCGCTTATCTCGGATTTGTTATATCGGTGACCTAAGATCAGGTCAATATCGTGACGTCCCATTAGAGTCAATGAGTCCCATTAGAGTCCTATTAAAGTCATTTTTTCTTATTTAGGGAAGGTTAAAGTAAGACAAATATGTGGGGAAAGATGGCCTTCGCCTGACCTGACCCGAAGACATGTCAAGGTCAAGTCAAGGTCGCATTTCACATCGACCGAGGTGTCTCGACAAGCCAAACACAATGGTAGAAATCACATTACTCTATATTGATTCTGAAAAAAAAATGTGCAAGAAAATGACGCATGACCTCTGGGTGAATATATTTTACCTCGTGAAGGTCGCAGGACAAAAATGTCACATGGATCCTTGTATTTTGCAAAAGGTTCGTGAGTCTGGTGAAAATAGGGCACCTTAACCCTATTTGTAACAGGCTCCTGGCTACCCCTATTTGTAACTAGGGGGGGGGGGCGGATTCCGCACCCCCCCCCGGAGATCTCGAGATCTACACGTCCGATTTTCAAAAATGAAACGGCGTTTGGTTCCCCTCAACACGATCTACATTTCTAAATAATAAACAAATCTAAATTTTTGATATGGGGGCAACAGGGGGGCAAAAACCACAAATTTTAGTGGTATTTTTGATCCAAAATAACTTTCATGTTTATAGACCGATTTTAACACAATTACTACGATCGATAGAGATTGAATTGGAAATTGATATATGAGAGTGGCGTTTGAAAATTCAAAAATCATAGGCGTGTGCAGGTCACTCAATATGGGGGTGAAGTAAATGCGTAATAAAACCATTTTTTTGTGTTTTTTTAAAAGAAATGAAATGGTATGTGATTGTGACATTAGCCAAAACAGTTAAAAATCATATTTTTGCCATAGGCGGTACCAGGTTAGTGAAAAAGGGGGGTAAAATTGGACAAAAAATATTAACCGCAGACAAGTTGCCACCCAGCACTATAAATATGTTACTGATCGTAGATAGTTCCTTTTTGCATGTTGTACTTCATAATAGGCGTATCCAGGATCCAAACTGGGGCGGCTCAATACCTTTTGATAAGTTTATTATCCGCTATTATGATACTAACTAGTCAACAGTGACTATTTCACTTACAACTTCAATTAACATTGCTTACCCCCCTTTTACCCTACCTGGACTCGCCTATTATCTTATAATCGTTCGTAGAGTAGCCTGTGGTGCGTGTTTCGTCCGAAAACTACAGTATGTTATGTCATTGTACGCCCATGCCCCTTAGTTTCCTTGCAATAATATGACCCCCTTTCTTCCTTTCCTGAGCGCGCCTCTGCAAAAAATGACTTTATTCCCTTTCCTGGCATCATATGTGCATATATAATTATAAGCTAACCGTCTATTGCGCCGTTATCGCTGGCATATCGTCATCACCAAGCCAGTCACCCCCCTTTTCATGTGCCTGAACACGCCCTCGCCGGTCTACGGAGTCTCGCCGGTCTATTTTCTCACAACTGTGAGAGACCGGCGCACTCTCGAACGACCCGACAGGACCACTACCTATCTCTTCCTCGGGTCAGGACAGAGGCCGGAAAGAGGCGCTTTGCCTACCGCGCTGCGCGCAATATGAACGGTCTGCCACGCGACTTCGAGTGCATGTCTGCTGGCAAGTTCATGAGAGAGCTGAAGCGTAGCCTGGAGCCAGGGCGCCATACCTGACGTGACATGCGAGGTGCACTGAGTTTTATGCGTGTGTGGAAGTGTGAAAGTGCATGCTGATGTGTTTTGTATTGTACCCTGTGTAACCTGCCAACATGACAAACAACTGTAAAAACCTCATTCGTGTGGATAGTTCATGTTTTAATACATACATACATACATACATGCCCCTGAAACTCTATATGTAATAAATTATGCAAATAATGGAAGCAGAAGCTATCTTTTACATCTTGATAACTATAAATGCCCCTTACATTGCTCTATTTGCATCCCGCCAAGCATTGAATACTTCCTGGAACCCCCCCCCCCCCTTTCAAGCCCCTGAAACCGCCTCTGCCATGAAATTTTAATGATATTTAATTAACATCAACTAATTTGCACTTGTTGCAATCACCGTGAATCGATGTAACTCCTTCATACTTGAGGCAGTTACGAAGAAACCGTGAAGATCGCATTTCCGTATTATCGCCAAATATCGCCTCCGAACCCACCCAAAACTGTACCCTGGAACCGCCTCTGTTCAGGTTAAGAACTAAAATTTTTGACTCCAAATGCGGTATTCAATTCTATGAAAAGTCCCAAAATTCCATGGGCCTGCTCCCAGCCGTTCTGGAGATATCTGCGAAAAACATGAGGGGGGGGGGCGGAATCCGCCCCCCCCCCCCTGTTACAAATAGGGTTAAGCCATTTCCTGTGGTTTTAAATGCACTTCCATGTTTCCCAATTACTTATAATTGGGTGGTCACAAACTCGACTTCACCTTTTATCACCGATATAAAATCATCCGAAATAGCAGAATTGTAGGTATTTATGACCTAATTAAATCTACAACCTGTGAGTTTCCAACTGATCGGTCAAACACTCTGGCTGCGGCACGACCTTACATTATTTTGGAGGTGGGATCACTAGACTTGACCTAGTGACCCGAGGAGACCCGAGGTCAAACATTTAACAGGATTGGACAATTGATGGCAAACAGTTTTTCCAAAAATGGCGGTGCGAAATGCCGTCGTTTTCCGCTATTTCCGAAAAACGAAAGGAGGAGGATTTCCGCCCCTTGTTGCGCGTGTCAACGTCTGCCACACAGACCCCCCCTCCCCCTCAACCTAAAAATCCTGGCGATGTCATTGTATGGATGTATACCTAAGGAATTAGTGTAATCAACCATGAGTTTCTTCGGTCTCTTCGTGCTCTGCAATCTGCATGCCCAACGTGCTCAACCTGCCCCACGAGTTGGATCAAATTACCACAACCATGGGAGAAGTTGAGCAATACGTAGCATGTTAATGCCATGTCATTGTGTTAAGTATAAATGTGGGTTTGTGAAAATAGTTGGTAATAGAAAATAACTGGTCGTGCAAATCGTGCAAAGTAAACAATCACTCAACTATCAGCTGATAACCAACTGACCGGCTGCCCTGGCAACGCTAAGCAAGGAACCGTCAGCGCCACCTGGCGCCGCATTTAGGCGTCACGTACCTCGCTCCGTGATTGTCGCCGCACGGTAATTATTCACGGAATTAGTGGCTCGGACGTATCTCTAAATATTGATCGATCGTGAAAAAAGTTCACATCAAACACAAAACACAAAAACATTCACCAAAAAAAACAGTCACAAAGTTTGTAGATGTCTAATGGAACGCTTCTATCACTCCCGCTAATCGATGTTTCTACAATGTGTATTTTGATGTACCCTAACCCGGAGTCACACCCAAAATCACCCGACGGGTGTTTTATATTTTATCAGTGTAGGATAGTTTGTGGGTCAATTTGGTGATTCAATAGGTTGTTTGAATTGAACAAAGCTAGGTTGCCTCGACGAGAGGTTATATTTAAATTATGTTTGTATGTACACAGGGGCGTAGGAACTATGTTCAAGTTGGGGGGGGGGGGGGCAGGAGGCATTCTGAAGTCGATTCTTTCCATGCAACGCCTATAGGCGTAATTTTAAAATCCAAAATGTTTGGGGGGGGGGGGGGGGGTAGCGGCTGCTCCCCCCCCCTGCCCCCTGTCCCTACGCCTATGTGTGTACAAAGTAAAACCACAAACTCTTCGGATATAGTTATGAAACTCTGTTTAAATAAAAAGAGTTTCGCAAACAGCGGGCTGAGATTGAATAGATTGTTGAATTGAATAGATACCACCATTGAATAGATATGTTAGATATGTGAATAGATTGTTTGGATTATTATTCAAGTCATAATGCTCAAATAGTATGATGTTACTGGTCTGGTATTCCACCGGAGAACACATTAAGCTTGGGAGGCCATATCAAGTTTGCTACTGCCCGGGGCGCCCTTCGCGCGGGTGCTCAGTTACGGCGATACCTAGTAGCGTGGGAGGAGGACATGGGCTTTATTGGGAAGTTTCATGTGACAATTACATTTGATAAATTATCCTGCTCTTGCTCCTGAATCGTTATAACGGTCGTTCGACGTTTCCGTGCAGGAATTGGTAGTGGTGCTGGTACATGAGAGGGGTGTGGCGGAGACCCGGTTCAGGTCTGTGTCCTCGGCGATGACGTCAGAGACGTCAGATGGATTGCGTGTTTTCCACAGTCCTTGGAAAGTCTTAGATGAGTCAACGCGGCTGACGAGTGCTCAGCTACCTGCAGGGCGGAGACGGGTTTCGGCAATTATCTCCCCCCCCCCCCATTGCCCGCGCCATTGCCAAAAGCTTTTGTATTATTGGATTATTTTCATATAGTAACCTGACCTAAATAACACTAATCATACCACCACCACCACCACCACCACCACCACCACCACCACCATAGTCAGATCACCTTGGCTGAGGTAGCCAGCCACGGTTTGGCGAAGTTTCAACTTTACTCTCCTATTTCCTTCCTCAGCCTTTGCGACATTCAACGCTTTCCCTTTTGCCGTCTTTTCCATATCAATCGCCATTGCCAACAATCGATTCCTGCGGTATAAGTTAATGGGCCAGATAAATTCACATCCACGATAAAAGTGCCTTTAATGTTTCTTTCTGATTGAAAGCTAAGCCAATGAATCTGCGTTATGGCATATAACAGAGGTTCCATTACGCACACGTATCTCATTCACCCGATTCTCAGAGACGATTTTGGGAAAATAGGCCCATTTCATTTCCCGTCATGATAATATTTCTTCAATCAAATTTATCTTAGACTTAAAATGACACAGTGACCCTCAGCAAAAATGTTCCTTTCTGAATGTCCACAATATTGCACTTACGTTGAGCATTTCAGTGGCTAGACTTTTCAAGGTCAAGTCTCGGTGCATTCGGACGCTTCGGCTTTGGGGGGGGGGGGCGAATTTGTAAATGGTCAGCATTCTGGATATTTAAAGGGAATGTGTGAGTTCAATAGGGAAAATCGAGGTAGAGGTCATTAGCATAAACTCATTATGAAACAAACTAGGACTAGGCTATGACAGTAATTTTTCAGTAGAAGGGTTGCAGGACATTGGAATATGCTACCAGGGGATGTCGCTGATGCCGTGACACTTGCTTCCTTCAAAAGTAGATTATATAAATACTTTACAGATAAGGGATTAGTTCATAAGTACTCGTGCCTTCTTTTATGCAGGTAGAGTAAGGTGACTTGAAGGGGCGAGCCTGGTGGTGGTGGGGGGGGGGGGGGGGGGGTGCAACCTCGGATGGGCCCAAGAGGCTCTTTGTTGCACTTTTATTTTATGTCTCTTTATGTATCGTTTTTGGTGACGTCATAGCTTTGTTATTACTGGTACACTTTTCTGTCTGCATAAATGAAAAAAAAATCACATTAAATTACAAATATTGCTTAGGACCTGTCTATACTCTCTTCTTCTATAGGGGCCTCACGAACTTTAGAGTGTCTTTAATCTTGCATCCGCTACAGAGTAGCTTATCAGAGTTTCTGCAACTTTATTTTTTTCAGGCATGATCAATATTTCACAAGAGTATAAATATAAATATTACTTCAACGAGCGATACTGCATTAGTGTTGCTGGAGAACCATTTCTAACTTTCGATTTGGTCGGAGAACCATGGTCTATTTGTACCACCCCTGCTTGGGGGATTAATTCAGCCGTTCGGACATGGCATATATTGCTTAGGATTTCTTCGTCTTAGTTCTTAGACTTCAAAGTAAATATCCCACTGTTATCTACATATTTCGAATATTGTTTAGTGTGTATGTACTAAGCGGCGTTTACCACCAAAGCGCACAACACAGATTTGATAAATATTATCATGTTAATAACTTTGGAATCTAATTCCCGGTTCTGGCGGGAGGTGGAATTTCGAACTGGTGGAACCTGGAGGAGCTGGACAGGCATAGAAGCAGGGGCATGTTAGGCGAGAGCCCTCACCAGCCAAGACGCCCAGCAGAGCTGCATTATGACTGAAAAGCGGTGCCCACGCGGTAAGTGAATGCGAAAGAAGATCTAAGATGAGATTTATTAGAAGCATCAGAATCATGCTTTGCGGATAATATACTTAAAGTCTAAGATGCGCTCTTTTAACTTGCGCCGTGACGGGGGGGGGGCGTTTAGACCCCCCTAAGGTTTTTGGAAGACAGCGGAAAAAACAGCGCCGCCGTTTTTGGCACAGGTGTTTCTTTTAGGCTTTCAGAACTTTCGCTTTCGATTGCTTTCGACAAGCTTTCGATCGTTTTGTTCTCGTTTGTTTCTAGCTAACATGGTTCCCGAGATATTTGGGGGTTTCTGGAGCAAAGTCCTAAAACTGAAAAATCTGACTTTGATGACCTCTGGTCACCTCAATATTGACCTGGGCTAAAAATGACCCAACAAGTTTCAAAATGATTTTTTGACGAGCTTTCGAACGGTAATTTCGGCTTTTGTCTACGCCCATAGGAGCTGAGTTCGAGGGGGGCGTCGAACGAATTATGTGATGTATTATGTGGGCGTTTCCCCATGCCGCGTTTGGTCTCACCTCAAGTTCGCACGCTCTCTTCATATGGTGGGACCGTCATACATATACACACTTTGTGCAGCTTGCGCATGAAAAGCAAAACCATATAGAACAGATAATCTGATGAAAAAATGAGGTATGAGGGCTCCCAGATTCTTCATCATTTGATCCTGGCCTTAAGTGGCATTGTTGTCCGGTGTATTGTTTTTGTTGGGGGGGGGGGCTTCTTCCTCGGTATTTGTTTCGGTAGCGGTCTGGCAAATCTCAATAGTTGATCCGTTCTTGCTGTAGTTGTGCAGGACTTGCTGATAGGTCATGCTGAATTGCTGCACAGATTGTTAAAAGACTCCGAGAAAACACGTCATTTCTAAACTTGTTTTCCTGGTGAAGAACCTCATCTATCATTTTTCGTTCAAAATTGGTATGTAATGTTACACTGCAGGCCCTGAATTCAGGTGTGTGAAGATTATCTAGATCTGACTTGCGGTCAGTTAGATTCTTGGGCATTTCTTCAAGGTCAGACTGCATAGGCATTTATTTAGCTCAAAATAGTGCACTCGAATAAACCAAATGACAAAAAAAAATACATGGATGAATTTACACTGAAACTATTGTTATATTTCCGGTTTGTGTTGTATGGTCTTGAATTTCCTTCACCCTGTGTCCCGACAAAAAAAAAATAAAGATGGGTAGGGTGGGGTAGATACCAACGAAACCATCAGCAGTCACTGACTTGATGCAATCGGCAGCACAATGCCAAATGGTGACCCTAATTAATATTGCCTTCTCTCTGTTTTTCTCTCCTGGTGCCGTCCCTGAGTATACCTAACCATATACATATATAACAATATACAAACACGTATATAAGCATTACTTAATAGAAGACTGTTTGACGGTTCGCCATTGCCAACAATCGATTCCGGCGCTATAAGTTACTGTGACAGTGACAGATCTCCGAAACATTGCATATTTAGCTGCGACGGTGAGTGATGTATGCGTCTTTATACGCCCCCACCCTTCGCCACTTGGGTTATTGGTGCAACACGCAAATAATGTAATGCAAATTTACAAATTGAAATAAGAGGTTTCTGGTCCCACAACACTCACAAAAAAAAGAACACCCGCGCAAACACCTGTGTGTGATGCCCACACAACCTAAAATACGTCACCTGGAAGGTGTTTTGTTTAGCACTCAGAGAGGTGTACCGGAACAACCGTGATCGCCGCTGCATGGGTTGTATAGGTTTAACGGAACACCCTTGATAACCGCTGCATGGGGTGTCGAAGTGTCGCAATACTCATGCGGGGGGTTTCGATTGACGCCTCAGCCGGGCGTATTGCGGGAGTTCGTTTTACCACTGGGAGAGGAGTAATGTCACCGCTGCATGGTGTGTCAAGGTGTCGCAATACTCATGCGGGGGGTGTCGAATGACGCCTCAGCCGGGCGTATCGCGGGAGTTCGTTTACCACTGGGAGAGGTGTAACGGTCGCCGCTGCTTGGGGTGTCGTGACGCAGACGCATAGCGGGTGGCGGCCGCCGCCGGGCGCCGGCTAAGAGACGTGTAGCAACTCGCAAGACTCATGCAAATCTGAGCACTCTGACCTGACTCTGACTACTCGCGCCAACCTTCCCAATCCGAGAAACTAATAATAGCTACACTCACAAAATCGCTACACACGACCCGGGTGTCAATTCCTGCCACAGGGGTTAATTTGGAAATTGACTCATGCATGGGGTGTCATTGTTGATGCTTCGCTATCTACACCCAAGTCGGACACCTGCGTGGTGTGTGAGTGCCGACCACCATCGCATTGTGTGTTCGTCACCGCTGCATGGAGTGTCGAGGTGTCGCAATACTCATGCGGGGGATGTCGATTGACGCCTCAGCCGGGCGTATTGCGGGAGTTCGTTCACCACTGGGAGAAGCGTAACGTCACCGCTGCATGGAGTGTCGAGGTGTCGCAATACTCATGCGGGGGGTGCCGGTTGACGCCTCAGTCGGGCGTATTGCAGGAGTTCGTTCACCACTGGGAGAGGTGTGACGGTCGCCGCTGCTTGGGATGTCGTGACGTAGACGCACGCAGACGGCGGCGCTGCGATGGTTGCGCGCGCACATCACCGCCGGCCGGCCGCGCCGCCGCGCCGGGTCAGTTGGGATGCGGCCTTAGCAGCGGCAGGTTGTTAAGGGTGCGTGCGTCGACCGTTGCTATTGTTCAAGTTGCCGTTGAGTTGCGAAAGGCTGTAAATCATGCTGTCGTGATCGGAGTTATAAGTACCTAATTGTGAGTTGTGAGTGCGTTTTTCTTGCGTTCTTTTGATCTTAGAAATGTAGTTAGTTGTGAATTTGTGATCGATAAACATACGGTATGATAACGTCTATGTGTTTTGTACCCTCCCGTCACAACCAATTGTATTGCTTATCCGGTCGGAGCTGCACCGACCAAACTTCTATAAACATATGAACTAGCTGACTGTTGATCCATAGTAACTATGATGATTTATGAGTATGCTTGATGATGCTGATTTGTGATGCTGATGTTGATACATGGATCTGTTTACAATAATTAACGGTTTTGTAATACAATGGTTTTGCACGGAAATGTACTAATTTGTAGTTGCTCAGATTGAGAAGGTTGGCGCGAGTGGTCAGAGTCAGGTCAGAGTGCTCAGATTGGCATGAGTCTTGCGAGTTGCGACACGTCTCTGAGTCGGCGCCCGGCGGCCGCCGCCGCCCGCCATGCGTCTACGTCACGACACCCCAAGCAGCGGCGACCGTTACACCTCTCCCAGTGGTGAACGAACTCCCGCAATACGCCCGGATGAGGTGTCAATCAACACCCCACGCGTGACTATTGTGACACCTCGACACCCCATGCAGCGGTTATCAAGGGTGTTCCGTTAAACCTATACACCCCATGCAGCGGCGATCACGGTTGTTCCGGTACACCTCCCTGAGTGCTAAACAAAACACCTTCCAGGCAACGTATTTTAGGTTGTGGGGGCATCACACGGGCTAGGGGTGTTGACACCCTGCGCAGGTGTTGACTTTTTGTGAGTGTACATTTCCGGGCAAAATCATTGTATTAACAAAAAACGTGAATTATTATAAACAGATCAATGTATCAGCATCAACATCACAAATCATCATTATCAAACATACTCATACATAATCATAGTTACTAAGGATCAACAGTCAGCTACATATATTCATATGTTCTTAGAAGCTTTATTTCTCCGGTCGGTGCAGCTCCAACCGCGGATACGCCATACTTTGTTGTGACGGGAGGGCATGAAACATGCCCTCCCGTCACAAATGCCATCATATCTAATGTTTCTCGATCACAAATTAACAACTAGCTACATTTCTAAGATCAAAAGGACGCACGAATTGCACACTCCCAACTCACAATTAGGTACTTATAACTACGAACACCACGCACGATCGACAGCCTTTCGCAACTCAACGGTAACTGACAACGGTCGACGCACGCACTCGCACAAACCGCCGCGGCCAAGGTCACTGCTCTACTGAGCCGCTGCCGGCTGGCCGCGGCCAATTACAATTACAACAATTACACCCCATGCATGAGTAAATTTCAAATTAACCCTCGTGGTAGGAGTTGACACCCGGGTCGTGTGTAGAGATTTTGTGAGTGAAGGTGAACGAAAAGTGTCATGAAGTCACATAGTCCAGGTACAGCCAAACTGGATGAGAGCGGCCATCATGAATCTAGTACTGAGCACAGCTGGGACCAACGTTTTGGAGTCAGAAATAAATATAAAAATAAATTGCCGATATCCTGCTTTAGGTGCTGCAGGAGCAAGTTTGAGCTTGAGCATACACGATTGTTGATCCTCACCATTGATTTAAGTTGCTTTTTATAAATGCTCCTGAGGTGGCAATATCCCTCTAAATACGTGCGTCCTGACCTCGTGATATTCAAGCATGCCTCGCATTTCGCAATGCATCCAGGAGTGCAAATAATATGTTACGTTAAAGGTTAGTAGTGGTTAAAAGAAGTGGTTTATGGGGTCATGTAGGGTAGGTATGTGGAACTGTGCCGTTGCTAGATTTTTTTTAAATAAGCACTCTAAAAATATAGATACCTGTCTGTCGCGGCACGATATAGGTAAACACGGTAATTTAAAGCTGCCACTTTCCTAACCGCTTACCCGCAGCAACTACTCGCCGTGTAGTGGTAGCATATAAGCAAGTCTTTGGCTGACGCGGGTATTTCGCGGGTAGTAGACTTTTAATTAAATTTAATACTACAAAACAAAGTTTTGTGAAGTAAATACACTGGATAGGTGATGCATGTTGAGGTACATATTTGCTGGATATATTTGTTCTGATGATTTGCCTATGAATGTGTTATTTGTTGAACCATATCCATGATGATATGGGATTTGCTTTGTGGGTTTTCGTGGGTACCTGGCAGCTTGTATGGACTTGCGGGTAGTGGTGGGTAGTTGAAGACGATTTTCGGGGCGGGGCGGGTAATTACAGGCCAAAGAAGTGGCAGCTCTACCCGGTATCCCTGTCAGAAGTGGGAACCGACACTGGCAGTGGCGGATCCAGGGGGGGGGTCACGGGGGTCATGAACCACCCCTTGGGCAGTGAAGGGGCACCACCGCGTCGGGGGCACCAGGGGCACCACCGCCCCGGGGCACCACCAAAACCCCAAAATAAATAAAAAATAAGCAAAAATGAAGCAAAAAATCAAAAATAAAGTAAAAATGCCCCAAATCAAGCAAAACATTCAACAACAAAAATCCTAAGTAAAGCAAAAAATACTGCGCGGCGCACATTATTTGCAGTGTTCTTTGAACCAAGGGCACCACCGCGCCGGTGTACCAGGGGCACCACCACGCCGGTGTACTAATGCCACTACCGCGCCGGCGTACCAGGGCCACGACGGCGCCGGTGTACCAGGGGCACCACCGTACCGGTAGGCGGCACTGTGGGGCGAGGAGAGACACCGGGGAACCGTGCCTCCTTGAATCCAGGAGGGGGAAATAATGGCCTGGTGCCGCCATGAAATCACAAGATTGGTCGCTGAAAAACTTTTTTCTCGCGAAATGATGCTAAATAAGAATTGCTAACTTATGAGAAGAAAAAAATGTCCCTTCATGCCTCCTGTCACTTGGGCTATGAAGGGGCACCAACGTGCCTTTATACCAGAGGCAACAACGTATCGGACTCGACGGGCCCTGAGGGCCCTCGGGAGTCGGGATCCGCTTCCATAGGCGGTGGAACAGGGAAGGCACCGTGCCCCCTTGAATCCAGGAGGATGGGGAGGTGAGGCACCCTGGTGCCTCATGGTGCCCCCATCAAATTGCTAAAAACCCACCTATTTTATGCGAAATGGTGCAAAATTAATAGACAAAAACACGCCTCTTCGCGGCGCATATTACATACCTGCGTCCTGATAAATCCTCGATGTCACGATGTTTGTTGACTATCGTTTTTTGTCGCGAACGAACCCATAGGGCCCGCCATTTTTTGTCGTATAATGTGGTTCATGGCTGGAAATTCATGAAACGTAATTGAAACTGGTAAGCAACCGCACACAAGCTGTTGTAATTTTGTGATTAAAAAGTCGAGACTATTACATTTGTGTGCCACCGCGGCGAAATTCCTTTTATCTTTGCGGTGGAAGAATCTCATTGAGTGGCTGCATTGGTGCCCTTGGGCTGATATATATATATATAGATTATAGAACCTTTCGTTTTGTTAGGGCCTAGTTATCCAGACCAAAACAAAATGGGCAAATCATTCCGGACCGCTACGCGGCCAAAATCAATCAGTGTTCTTTTGAGGTACAAAAGGGTCTAATATAGACTGTACACACTGGCGGCCGCAGGAGGGGGGAAGACATGGGGCCTTTGGCCTTAAATGGGGTCTTTTGACCCCACCTATTGCTCCATACATGTTTACTCGTTTTGACCCTGCATCCTGGTTCCAATAGCAAATATTAGCTCTCCAGCCCGCTCAAAACCTCACATTTTTTCGCAGCTTTGCGGCGCAATAATAGTTGTATGGGTGTCCATTTTGCGTAGAAACCATTTGTAGTTAAGTTTAAGGGCAGCCTTTTTGACAAATTTTCTTCAAGCCCCTCCCTTCGCAAAATTTTTCCTATTTTTTTAGTTCAAGAACATTTTTGAAGTCCGCACGAGACACAAAGCAATATGATACACTGCTATCGCATGCATAAGATTTACTGTTTTAAAAAAAGTCTACCCCATGGTCTCGAACCACGACTACCTGCTTGGTCAATTCTGCATCAGCCGTCTGCGGCCACCCTTTACTGTACAAATTATATATTTTAGCACCATCCGCGGTACTTTAAATGATAGAAAGGGTGCGACTGATATTGCAAATAGCCATAGCCAACGTTTTGTCAATTAAACAAAATCTGAAATAGGGGCACCCTCAAAATATAGTGGACCAAACCCGTTGAGTTTCAGATTTGGTTTTAGGTAGGGGCACCACTGCAATTGATGACCCCCTTAAAGATTTTATGGATCCGCCCCTGACCTTAGGTTACCGATATACAATAAATCCGAGAAGAAAAAAAAACGAATTGTAGGTACCTTATTAAATCCTGTAAGTTTGAAACCAATCGGCCGGAAAATGTGCATGTGGTACGACGGCAAAGTTTTGGAGGTGGGGTCACATGATATGGCCTGGTAACCTGACATGGAATAACCAGAGGCCAAAAATGCCACACCATGTGGTTATTTGATGCCCAAACAGCTGTGCGAATTTTGGCGGTGGTGCGCGCCGCCATTTTCCCGCTATTCATGAAAAACCTGGGGGGGGGGGGGGCGCAAATCACCCCCCGCCCCGGCAGTTCGCGTGTTACCAGCGCAGTGCCGGTGCTCGGCGTCATCTTCGCCGTGCTTGGTGGGGGGGGGGGGGGGGCGTTTGACGCCCCCCTCGAACTCAGCTCATATGGGCGTAGACAAAAGCCGAAATTACCGTTCGAAAGCTCGTCAAAAAATCATTTTGAAACTTGTTGGGCCATTTTTAGCTCAGGTCAATATTGACGTCACCAGAGGTCATCAAAGTCAGATTTTCTAGTTTTAGGACTTCGTTCCAGAAACCCCCAAATATCTCGGGAACCATGAACCTAGAAACAAACGAGAGAGAAAAAAATCGAAAGCTTGTCGAAAGCAATCGAAAGCGAAAGTTCTGAAAGCTTGAAAGAAACACCTGTGCCAAAACGGCGCCGCTGGTTTTTCCGCTATCCTCGAAAAACCTTAGGGGGTGTCTAAACGCCCCCCCCCCCGTCACGGCGCAAGTTAAAAGAGCGCATCTTAGACTTGAAGTATATCTGCATAGCATGATTCTGATGCTTCTAATGAATCTCATCTTATATCTTCTTGCGTGTTCACTTACCGCGTGGGCACCGCTTTTCAGTCATAATGCAGCTTTGCTGGGCGTCTTGGCTGGTGAGGGCTCTCGCCTAACATGCTCCTGCTTCTATGCCTGTCCAGCTCCTCCAGGTTCCACCAGTTCGAAGTTCCACCTCCCGCCAGAACCGGGAATTAGATTCCAAAGTTATTAACATGATAATATTTATCAAATCTGTGTTGTGCGCTTTGGTGGTAAATCCCGCTTAGTACATACACACTAAGCAATATTCGCAATATATAGGTAACAGTGGAATATTTACTTTGAAGTCTAAGAACTAAGACGAAGAAATGCTAAGCAATATATGCCATGTCCGATCGGCTGAATTAATCCCACAAGGCGAACTGTGCGAATATAGCTGAGCTGAAGCGCGGCAGTTACTGGAACAATATGTATGCAAGTGTAAATGAACGATAAATGTAAAAATATGGAGGTATCTATTACGGATGAAGGAATGCTCAACAGTTTTTTTTTAAAAAAAATATCGCAAATAAAGGATATGAAAATGCAACTAATTCTTACCCAGACTTCGGTAAAAAATGGCAGGAACAGCTTTTTCAGCATCGCAGCTCTTGTCTGGGTTTTCGCCACAGGGGAACACCGCTCCAGACGCTTTATCCTTGCTCGGTCTTTCACCATTAGCAGATATTAATATATGCTGTTGCACAAAGTATACACTACTACACTCATCGCACAATCCGCCCCGCCCGTCGCACAAATGCCGCCCGCTGCCACCGCCAGTGTCCTGGCTTCACACTGGGAGATTTGAACGAGCGAACTGTAACGCCTGAAATATAATGACGTCACAGAAGCGTGTGACTCCCTTTCTGGCTGATTATCAACCACTCAGAGGTCAGTTAACCCTATTTGTAACAGGGGCGGGGGCGGATTCCGCCCCCCCGGAGATCTCGAGATCTACCCGTCCGATTTTCAAAAATGAAACGGCGTTTTGTTCCCCTCAACACATCCGACATTTATAAATAATAAACAAATCTAAATTTTTGATAGGGGGCAACAGGGGGCAAAAAATAAAAATAAATTAGTTGTATTTTTGATCCAACACAGCTGTCATGTTTATCAACCGATTTTAACACAACTAATGGGAATGGATAGAGATTGAATTGGAAATTGATATATGGCGGTGACTTTGGAAAATTCAAAAATCATAGGCGTGTGCAGGTCACTCAATATGGGGGTGAATTAAATGTGTAATAAAACAATTTTTTATGTTGTTTTTTTGATAAATGAAATAGTATGTTATTGTGACATTATACAAAACAGTTATTAAGCATACTTTTTGCCATAGGCGGTACCAGGTTAGTGAAAAATGGAAATAAAATTGGAGAGAAAAAATATTACCCGCAGACAAGTTGCTACCCAGCACTAAAAAAAGTTACTGATCGTAGATAGTTCCCTTTTGCATGTGTTACTTCATCAAAGGCGTATCCAGGATCCACACTGGGGAGGCGCAATACTTTTTGATAAATATATTATCCGCTATTATGATACTAAATAGTCAACAGTGACTATTTCACTTACAACTTCAATTCACATTGCTCACCCCCCTTTTTACCCTACCTGGACTCACCTATTATCTTAAAATCGTTTGTAGAGTACCCTGTGGTACGTGTTTCATCCGAAAACTGCAGTATGTTATGTTATTGTACGCCCATGCCTCTTAGTTCCCTTGCAATAATATGACCCCCTTTTCCATTCCTGAGCGCGCCTCTGCAAAAAATGACTTTTTTCCCTTTTCTGGCCTCATATGTGCATATACCACTATAAGCTGTCTATTGCGCCGTTATCGCTGGCATATCGTATCACCATGCCAGTCACCCCCCTTTTCATGTGCCTGAACACGCCCCTGAAATTTTATATGTAGTAAATTATGCAAATAATGGAAAAAGAAGCAATCTTTTACTTCTTGATAGCTATAAATGCCCCTTACATCGCTCTATTGGCTTCCCGCCAAGCATTGAATACTTCCCAGAACCCCCCCCCCCTTTTCAAGCCCCTGACACCGCCTCTGCCATGTAATTTTTATGATATTGCATTAACATCAACTCATTTGCATATGTTGCAAACACCGTAAACCGATGTAACTCCTTCATACTTGAGGCAGTTAGGAAGAAGCCCTGAAGATCGCATTTCCGGATTATCGCCAAATGTCGCCGCCGAACCCACCCAAAACCGTGCCCTGGAGCCGCCTCTGTTCAGGCTAAGAACTCAAAATTCTGAATCCATATGTGAAAATCTGTTTTGGGAAAAGTCCCAAAATTTAATGGACCTGCTCCCAGTCGTTCTGGAGATATCTGCGAAAAACATGAGGGGGGCGGAATCCGCCCCCCCCCCCCCTGTTACAAATAGGGTTAACCCTATTTGTAACAGGCTCCTGGCTACCCCTATTTGTAACAGGGGGGCGGATTCCGCCCCCCCGGAGATCTCGAGATCTACCCGTCCGATTTTCACAAATGAAACTGCGTTTGGTTCCCCTCAACACGATCTACATTTCTTGATAATAAAAAATATAAATGTTTGATAGGGGGGCAACAGGGGGGCAAAAACCACAAATTTTAGTGGTATTTTTGATCCAACATAGCTTTCATGTTTATCGACTGATTTTAACACAATTAATACGAATCGATAGAGATTGAATTGGAAATTGATATATGACAGTGGCGTTTGAAAATTCAAAAATCATAGGCGTGTGCAGGTGACTCAATATGGGGTGAAGTAAATGCGTAATAAAACCATTTTTTGATGTGTTTTTTTAAGAAATGAAATCGTATGTGATTGTGACATTAGGCAAAACAGTTACAAATCATTTTTTTTGCCATAGGCGGTACCAGGTTAGTGAAAAGGGGGGTAAAATTGGGAAAAAATATTAACCGCAGACAAGTTGCTACCCAGCACTATAAATATGTTACTGATCGTAGATAGTTCCTTTTTGCATGTTGTACTTCATAATAGGCGTATCCAGGATCCAAACTTGGGCGGCTCAATACCTTTTGATAAGTATATTATCCGCTATTATGATACTAACTAGTCAACAGTGACTATTTCACTTACAACTTCAATTAACATTGCTTACCCCCCTTTTACCCTACCTGGACTCGCCTATTATCTTATAATCGTTCGTAGAGTAGCCTGTGGTGCGTGTTTTATCCGAAAACTACAGTATGTTATGTCATTGTACGCCCATGCTTCTTAGTTTCCTTGCAATAAAATGACCCCCTTTCTTCCATTCCTGAGGGCGCCTCTGCAAAAAATGACTTTATTCCCTTTCCTGGCCTCATATGTGCATATATAATTATAAGCTATCCGTCTATTGCGCCGTTATCGCTGGCATATCGTCATCACCAAGCCAGTCACCCCCCTTTTCATGTCCCTGAACAGGCCCCTGAAACTCTATATTTAATAAATTATGCAAATAATGGAAGCAGAAGCTATCTTTTACATCTTGATAACTATAAATGCCCCTTACATTGCTCTATTTGCTTCCCGCCAAGCAATGAATACTTCCTGGAACCCCCTCCCCCCCCTTTTCAAGCCCCTGAAACCGCCTCTGCCATGAAATTTTAATGATATTTCATTAACATCAACTAATTTTCACTCGTTGCAATCACCGTGAACCGATGTAACTCCTTCATACTTGAGGCAGTTACGAAGAAACCGTGAAGATCGCATTTCCGTATTATCGCCAAATATCGCCTCCGAACCCACCCAAAACTGTACCCTGGAACCGCCTCTGTTCAGGTTAAGAACTCAAATTTTGACTCCAAATGCTGTATTCAATTCTATGAAAAGTCCCAAAATTCCATGGGCTTGCTCCCAGCCGTTCTGGAGATATCTGCGAAAAACATGAGGGGGGGGGCGGATTCCGCCCCCCCCCCCTGTTACAAATAGGGTTAAGGGCCTTAGAGGTATCTGACTCCTTTCTTTGGTTGTGTATTTGGAGTCTGATACCCTCAAAGGTGTTTTTCTTCTTCTCACTTTATCCGGCTTCCGCCAGTGGTGTATTTTAACATACATGCATACACATATACAAATTACACATGACACAGATCAGCTGTACACTTTTTTAACATAGAAAACACTTCAAAACATACAATCATCCACACAACATCAAACGCCTCATCGGCGGCATCGGCGGACCCCGCGCGCACGCCGCGTACGCGTGTGCGTGTGCGTGTGCGTGTGCGTGTGCGTGTGCGTGTGCGTGTGCGTGTGCGTGTGCGTGTGCGTGTGCGTGTGAGTGTGTGTGTGTGCGTGTGCGTGTGCGTGTGTGTGTGTGTGTGTGTGTGTGTGTGTGTGTGTGTGCGTGTGCGTGTGCGTGTGCGTGTGCGTGTGCGTGTGTGTGTGTGTGTGTGTGTGTGTGTGTGTGTGTGTGTGTGTGTGTGTGTGTGTGTGTGTGTGTGTGTGTGTGTGTGTGTGTGTGTGTGTGTGTGTGTGAGAGTGTGTACCCTCAAAGGTGCTGCTACACCATACTAACTAAATACAGTGTAAGAGAGTACGATAACTGTAAGGATGTCGCGACACTATATCAAAGGAATCAAAAGAGAGCCTGATACCCTCAAAGATGTCATGACCTCCGTGCAAAGGAGTCTAATGCTCTTAAAGGTGTCGTGACACCAAATAAAAAGGTATCATAAGAGAGTCGGATACCCATAAAAGTGTCGTGACACCAAAGCAAAAGGTGTCATAAGAGAGTCGGATACCTATAAAAGTGTCTTGACACCAAAGCAAAGGGTGTCATAAGGGAGTATGATGCCCGCAAAGGGGTCGTGACACCAAAGCAAAGGGCATATAGGGGAGTCTGATGCCCGCAAATGTGTCATGACTCTTGTACAAGAGAGTATGATACCCGTAAAGGTGTCGCGACACCATATCATAGGGAGTCATAGGGGAGTCTGATACTCGCTAAGGTGTCATGACTGTTGTGCAAGGGAATCCGATACCCACTAAGGAGTAGCGACACTATGCCTAAAGGAGTCACAAAATCCGCTAACTTGGGGTCAGACACCCAATAAGGAGTCAGCATTATGACTTCAGGAGTCAAGTTTCCCCTAGTCAGGCGCCACTTTTTGGTTTCGTTAAAACACGACTCTCCGAAGAGGGATTGATGTCCCCTCATTTTGGCGTGTGACCCCAAATGTTGAGCACGTAAACCCCTCATTGTGGAGTCGACCAACAGTGGGGTGTCAAAAAAATTAAGTGAGTAGTGGTTGGTTATCTGCTGGACCAAATGTTGCCACTTCAGCATGAATGAACATATACATATTCCTGCTTGAAATAGGATATAGGAGTAATTATCAGGGGTAAAAAATAACGCCAACTCGACAACGTCGTCGGTAGCAAGTCAGCGTTACACCAAACGATGATTTGTAGCAAAACCGGCCAATGACAAGACACACAAAATACACTATCATTGCTGCAGTATATGCTTGAATAAGTCACTTTATGGTTTTTGTAAATCCTGTACACTTATGGGGCTGTTTTGAATCTTCACGGCTGGTTGTCTCTGTTTTCTGGAGATATGTTTTAATGTAATAGGTTGCTAGCGAGAAATGGGGAAAATATCACATAAGTGGGCAAATATCACAAGGTTTTCGCAAAATCTAGAGACTTTAAACGTATCATTTAAGGAAATTACACCAACCCGGGATAGAGAATATTGTAGCAAAAAACGCCAACATGAATCGACAGAGAGTGATACAGGTTGTTTATTTTTGTATCACGCATAATACGAATAAAGGACATAAAATTGTACTTAAAAATATTCCCATAACAAATTTGTAATAAAAAATTTCGAAGTTATTCTAAGGCCATATTATAAACAAAAATGAATGTAACGCAATGAAGCGTAAAGACTGCCAGAGTCTGTTTTTTATGGTACCCCAGCACTACAAGTTCAAGGTTTCCGAATGTTGACAAAGCCCTCCTTTGACATTTTGGTCTCGCGCTGGCTGGTGGTGTCTGTGTTGCGATAATATCGATTTTTGGTGCACCAAGGATCTGTGTTGCTTATCATGATTACAGTAAAGAAGGCTAAGTTAACAAACTCTAGAATGGGTATTTTGTGCGGATATCGCACCAAGGATGGAGCTGAGTGTAGTTTGTCATGCCTAAATTATCATCGTCCTCGGCTTCTGAAACACACAAAGAAACATCATACTGCGGAGTCGGATGTCCTCACACGTGGGTCTGCTGCCTGGGTAACTGTTCAGTTATTTGTATTTCGCTAGGGAATAGGGAGAGCTCCCCCGGCCGCTCCATAGTATTATGCGTATTTTTCCTGAAGTAGCCAGCGTGACTGTGAAAAACTATGCTGACGTGGAGACGGGAACGTTTGGACACATTTCGCGCCTTCCTCGGAAACTGTGAGTGCAGAATTAGCCGAAAATCGCTCAAGAACTTTTATTTTTCTGACAAACCTCGTCGCGCCAGTGACTGTCCTTGACGTGCCTGTGATGTCATTTATGAAGGAAGGCCACCATCAGGTCATCGACAATACTAAAAATTGAGCGAATTTTACGTAACCGTTGTCTGATTCCCGACTTTCTGGACCGTTTTCAAGAAATCAGCAAAATACTCAAAACAATTTATTCAGTCGGACGATGGGCACACCGACATCAATCTGCCGACACCCCATCTCTCCCTCCCCAATGTCGGCCCGACGCTGTCCGGCACCGGCCGGAATCACCCTCCGCCGCCGCTAGCGACGACCTTGACGACAACGTCGACGCGCGACACAGCCGGCCCGGCCACCGGCGGCGAATGAGGCAGATGGGGGAGGAGAAAATAAAGGTGGAATGGAAGGAATTTTATAGGCGCAGAATTCGACGTTTCATAAAATTTGCTTTCCTTACCGCAGAGCAGGACATAATTCCAGGAAACTACGTGTTTTTGTTGTGGTACCCTCCTCGAATCGCCAAACAGGATCCTAACATGTTCAGCTGCATCTCTATACCTGTTGCCATTTGTATTGTTAACCCTCGAGTTACTGGGGGTGCTATTTTTTGCCCCCCCCCCCCCCTCCCGTTATTTTGCAATAACTCTTAAACGAACACCGGTATCTTCACCAAACTTACAGTACCTTCTCTCACATCAATTCTACACATGTTGGCAAAAATAAAATATGAGGTTATGATAGGTCAACCGGGAATGACGTCAGAGTGACGTCATGTTCTTCGGTTTCGGTTGCAAAATAATGGTTTGCGGTAAACGCTGTCAAGGGTATGATGTTTGAGATAAACTCAATTGTCTTAAATCAAATTACTGACAATAGACCGTGCTATCAAACTGCTATCTCGGATTTTTGAGTTTTTTAATTCAAAATTTTGAGAAATCCAAATAAATTTGTATTTGTTTTTACAAAATTTAAAAAAAAAATCAGAATTATCAAAAACCGGAATATATGTGATCGAAACGTGTTCGGTGAATATGTGTACCAAATTTGAAGTTTATATCTTCAAAAATGACTGAGTTATGACCTTTAAATGACCCAAATCGACCACCTCTCACAGAATTACTATGCATAGAAAACGCATTTCTATTTTTGTTTTTTACTCTATTTATATGGAACAAACAATGTTCTAATGTCATTTTACGCGTTCTAGACGATAAACAAACCCATAAACATGTGTTACAACGCCTGATGACCGTAATCTGCAGTTTGACCTCGTGACCTCGGATGACCTTGACCTGACCAAAGGTCATAAACAGCTTAGAAGGGTACTTAGAAGTGTCAGACACACGAATCATACCGATTTATCGACAGCTTATGCGTTTAATGTCGCAATTTTGCGCGACAATTCCATCCATCGAGACCTTTTGACACGGTCAAATATTTTGTACTTGACCTGATCTGTGACGTCATCGGTGACCCCGAGGTCAACAATATTATGTTTCCCTCGATAAATTTCCCAGGGCTATCGAATGCCGTTTGAATTTTTACATTCGGTCCAGTAGTTCCGGAGATCCGAGGGGGGGGGGGGGCAAAAAATACCCCCCCCCCCAGTAAGTCGCGTTATGAAATATACCCCAGTAACTCGCGGGTATACCCAGTAACTCGCGGGTTAGGAGGGGCAGCTGCCCCTCCAACCGCCAGCTGGGCCCTTTTCGGCCAGCCTGGCGGGCGGACAAGCTGAATGTTCTCTCAGACTGTCTCGGGGTGCGATCAAGCAGCGCAAGCTCAACTCTTTGGCAGTCTGCCAAGTGCCATGGCCATCAGGAGACGCGTCAGGTTCCTGATCGGGATATGGCGCGTAAATATGCGTCCCTGAACGGTGCTCGTCGTGTGTCATGGAGTTCAGTTGTCCGCCTCACTCTCGTGTGTCACAATGTGTCATGGAGTTCAGTTGTCCGCCTCACTCTCCAATGTGATAGAGTTCAGTTGTCCGCCTCACTCTCGTGTGTCACAATGTGTCATGTAGTTCAGTTGTCCGCATCACTCTTGTGTGTCACAATGTGATGTAGTTCAGTTGTCCGCATCACTCTCCAATGTGATGGAGTTCAGTTGTCCGCCTCACTCTCGTGTGTCACAATGTGTCATGGAGTTCAGTTGTCCGCCTCACTCTCGTGTGTCACAATGTGCCATGGAGTTCAGTTGTCCGCCTCACTCTCGTGTGTCACAATGTGTCATGGAGTTCAGTTGTCCGCCTCACTCTCGTGTGTCACAATGTGTCATGGAGTTCAGTTGTCCGCCTCACTCTCGTGTGTCACAATGTGTCATGGAGATCAGTTGTCCGCCTCACTCTCGTGTATCACACTGTGATGGAGTTCAGTTGTTCGCCTCACTCTCGTGTATCACAATGTGATTATTCTTTCTCTCTTGGCTGTTGTATTACATGCTGCCCCATATTTTGTTTTGTGAACATGCAAAATGCTTTCAGTGAAATGGAAAAGCCAGCACACAAAATAGACATTACGTGATTGAAAAATGCAGGACATTGCATGAGGCTGCACCATCAGCACCGACGCATATTTTCGTCAGGCGACGAAAAACTCTACTTCGACTGCATGTATTATTCTCGTGGTTCTACTACTACGCTCCTGAACGGGTTATATCCCATGATACGCCGATTATCCACGGCTAGGAGGGACCGACCAGAGTAAACAGGTGCAACGAGATGTGGACGTCTTGCCGGAGGCAGACCCACTCCGAACATCGCGGTGTCGACTCGCTGGAGTGGCTGCACCGAACCATGTGTTCCTGGGTGCTAAGAATAGCACCCATTGCAGCCGCGAGGGGTGCTTGAAGACGCCGGTTTGGTGCTACGAATAGCGTCCAGTTGCTACAAAGCAGCTATAGCTTTGGGTGCCGCGAGGTGCTACAGTGTTCTGCATAGCGCCCATGTGCTACTAGGCGGCTAGGACTATGGGTGTTTCAGGATGCTAGGGTGCTATTCAGTTAGCGCACTGCTGCTTGTCAGATGCTAATTGGAGGTGCTTAACCCTATTTGTAACAGGGGGCGGATTCCGCCCCCCCCCCTCATGTTTTTCACAGATATCTCCAGAACGGCTTGGAGCAGGCCCATGAAATTTTGGGACCTTTCATATAATTGAATATCGCATTTGGAGTCAAAATTGTGAGCTCTTAACCTGAAGAGAGGCGGTTCCAGGGGACAGTTTTGGGTGGGTTCAGAGGCGACATTTGGCGATAATACGGAAATGCGATCTTAACGGTTGCTTCCTAACTGCTTCAAGTATGAAGGAGTTACATCGGTTTACGGTGATTGCAACAAGTGCAAATTAGTTGATGTTAATGAAATATCATACAAATTGCATGGCAGAGGCGGTTTCAGGGGCTTGAAAAGGGGGGGGGGGGGTCCAGGAAGTATTAAATGCTTGGCGGGAAGCCAAAATAGCGATGTAAGGGGCATGTGTAGCTATCAAGATGTAAAAGATAGCTTCTGCTTCCATTATTTGCATAATTTATTACATATAGAGTTTCAGGGGCGTGTTCAGGCACATGAAAAGGGGGGTGACTGGCATGGTGATAACGATATGCCAGCGATAACGGCGCAATAGACGTTTAGCTTGTAATGATATATGCACATATGAGGCCAGAAAAGGGAATAAAGTCATTTTTTGCAGAGGCGCGCTCAGGAATGGAAGAAAGGGGGTCATAAAAAGGGGGCAAGGAAACTAAGAGGCATGGGCGTACAATGACATAACATACTGCAGTTTTCGGATGAAACACGCACCACAGGCTACTATACGAACGATTATAAGATAATAGGCGAGTCCAGGTAGGGTAAAAAGGGGGGGTAAGCAATGTTAATTGAAGTTGTAAGTGAAATTAATTATAAAAAAACGTTCGCCACGTTCGACGGGCGCTAGTTTTGTACCTCACTGAGCCGTGAGAGAGCGAGTGAGAGTGAGAGCCGCACCGGCGGCGGCCAGCACAGTGGTGTCAACTTCTGTCTCTGTCTGTCTCTGTCGGTCGGCCGTGGACACCGCACGCCGTTCATTCTTGTGTTTGTGATCTGCTGTTGTAGTTGACTCGTGTGTTGTCCTGACGCCGCACGGCACGGCGATGCCCGGCCCCGGTCCAGGGCACCACTCTTAGTTGCTTGCCTGGCGCAGGACGGACGGTCCCCCGGGACGTGTGGTCTTTACACGGTTAAACGTGTTAATGTAGCCCCCCGCGCTTTCCCCACCCGGGCTAACCCGAGATCGGCTCTCAGCAGATTCTGCGGGGCCGGTCGGGGCGTGCGAGGCGCCGGCCACAGCTGGTCGACGGCTTGCACGCTCGGACGGTGGCGAGGGGGCGCCGCCCGCAAAACTAGGCCACGTATTAACACGAGGCGGCGCGGGCGGGGGCCATGACATGATATGAACTGCAATATGTGTACCAACTCTTAAATGTCTCTCTGAGTGTTTTTGAAATACTGTGTTGAATAAATGTGTGTAAAAAAATAGGGTGAATGGAAGAAAAACAAATAGTCACTGTTGACTAGTTAGTATCATAATAGCGGATAATATACTTATCAAAAGGTCTTGCGCCGCCCCAGTTTGGATCCTGGATACGCCTATGATGAATTACAACATGCAAAAAGGAATAAAGGGAAAATAATAAAAGGAACTATCTACAATCGGTAACATATTTATAGTGCTGGGTAGCAACTTGTCTGCGGTTAATATTTTTTTTCCAATTTGACCTCCCTTTTCACTAACCTGGTACCGCCTATGGCAAAAAAATATGATTTATAACAGTTTTGTCTAATGTCACAATCACATACCATTTCATTTATTAAAAAAAACACATCAAAAAATGGTTTTATTACGCATTACTTCACCCCCATATTGAGTGACCTGCACACGCCTATGATTTTTTTAATTTTCAAATGCCACCGTCATATATCAATTTCCAATTCAATCTCTATCGATTCCTATTAGTTGTGTTAAAATCGGTCGATACACATGGAAGCTATGTTGGATCAAAAATAGCACTAAAATTTGTAGTTTTTGCCCCCCTGTTGCCCCCCTATCAGAAATTTAGATTTGTGTATTATTTAGAAATGTAGATCGTGTTGAGGGGAACCAAACACCGTTTCATTTGTGAAAATCGGACGTTTCAGGATATTTTGAATGTTGATCTTTTTCTAATGGTTGAATATCTTTTTCAAATCTCCTTTTAGTGGCAGATATCATTAACTTATGTAATAGTTACATATTACCGCAAGGAGATCGGCAGGCCGTCCAAACTTGGATTACAAATAGGACATTATCCCGCGCACTGCAGGGGGGGTTGATTTCCGCCCCCCCCCCCCCCCCCCCTCAGGTTTTTCAAAGATAGCGAAAAAAGGGCGGCGCGCAGCGCCGCCGGGTTTCGGCACACCTGTTAGGACATCAATTGCGCACACTTTGAGATAAAAAATCCTCGGGTCATCTCAGGTCAGGTCACCAGACCAGGTCAAGTGACCCCACCTCCAAAAATGTTTGCAGTTGTGCCAAAGCCAAAGTTTTTCACCGATCAGATTGTAACTTACAGGATGTCATGAGGGCATACGTACTTACAATTCGTATATCTCGGAATTTTGATATCAGTGACATAAGGTCAGGTCAATTTCGTAACCTCCCCATAATAAGTCAATGGGGAAATATACAAATACTTCCTATTTCCAGGATATGCATGATATTAGTCCAATTACTTCTGGATCATGTTATTATAAGATATTCTTGATGATCCAAGTGTAATTTTTGTTCAGTGACCCCTATTGGGTCATTTGAGGTCATGCAAGGTCACCATCACCTTTTTGTCAATAACTCCCGACATAATGAAGATAGAGGAGTAAAACAGACATCAATGTGTTTGTCTCGTCGAGATACGTCTTCCCATATGCAACATGCCCTACTTGGGTCACCACTTAACCTTGACCTGAGGTCAAATTTTTAAGTTGACTTAACAAGGTCACCATGTATATCATTTGAAGCGCCTTGAGAAGATAAACAGAATGGCGTAAACAGTTTGCCGTTATATTTATTAAGTAAAACGTTAATAGCAAAAAACTATTTAGCAAAAAAAAACGTGTTTTTCTTTTTGACCTCTGGAGCCTCAAATATTGACCTGAGATCAAATCTGAGGACACCTTAGCGATTGCAAATTTCACACTGGATGGCGTTTGCTTTTTCCGTTTGTTTCTAACTAGTATTGTTTCTGAGATATATCGGAATTTCTTGAGCGATGTCCTAAAACAGGAAAAAACTTGAAAATTTGACGTTTGATGACCTCTGGTGGCCTCAATTTTGACCTGACCTAAAATAACACTAAATACTTTCGATAGAAAATGTATCAAGCTATCAAATGCTCTTTTCCGCTCCTCGCTACATAGCGTAGTTTTCGAGATCTCAGGGGGGGGGGGAGCGGAAATCAACCCCCCTGCAGTTCGTGTTCGGCGCAAAACCCCTGCAGTGCGCGGATTATATTTCGATGCATTTTTCTTAGCCGTGTTCGTCGCATATACCTAAATAACACGCGCCCTGGAGGGGGGACGAAATCCGCCCACCCCTCCGGTTTTCCGAGGATAGCGCAAAAACGGCGGCGCGTAGCGCCGCCGTTTTTTGTATACCTGTTTAGAAATGAACTTCCCGCATTATGTAAAATTATTGGCCTCAGGTCATCTCAGGTCAGGTCACCAGACCAGGTCACGTGATGACCTCAACTCCAAAACGTTTGCAAAACGTTTGCAAACGAAGCTTCGGAGCCTGATCTTCCGGTCCCTTCTGGCCGCCAAGCGCGACAAGAAGTTATACACTGTGTATTCGCGCGGCGGTCAAGTCTACTTCAAGGAGAAGCAGCACGGTGTGGGGATGAGAGTTGACTCACTGCAGCGAGTGCGACAGCTGGGGTACACCGTGAGCGAGCGCTGAGGTTTACCGAGTGCCACGTTCTCTGGGAGACTCGAGTGGTGACGGTCTCAGTGATGACCGACTCGGCATACCGTCACAGCTGCTTCTGGCCGAGGTGAGACTTGAGCTGAGCCAGTTTTTCTTCTATGGAGCACCGACTGCTTTCCGAGGTAAAGTTGCGAGCTTCATGACAACTGTGTTCTGAGTTTGAGTTATCGCGTTATCTTCAGTAACATATTGTTTAAGTTTTGCTTTGCTAGTAACTGCTTGTGATGTCCTGGTGCAGCTAGAGTGCACTTACCATCGTCAGACTGTTGATTGTGTTATTTGCTGTGTTTGAGCCTATCACGATATTGAGTGATCACTGTTGATTGCACCCGCGTATAATTGTTTTGTTGAAGCTTGCAGATAGCATGTATATTATATATTGTCGTGGCTTGGCTCAGAAGGCGTCTTCGTCTTTAAGTTTAGAGATCCCGTGATCTGGTGGTGCACACTTCCTGATACTACTTCCTGTTACACTAGATATAGATAGCGTTCGTTGCTTAGTCACTGTCGGCACGAGTATTGCGTAAGCTGTTCCGATTGTATTTTTCACTACGTTTCCGAAAATTAGCATTTATAGATGTTGCAGGCTCCGCGTACCTGTTTTTCTTTCTTTGCCATAACGTTTGGTTCGTCTTTTTTGTTTTACATAACTGCACAGACCCACTCACAGGTGCACCCTCTCGCACACGCACAGACATCTCTCGCACAACGCACGCACAGGAATATACGCACGCACACATGTGCACGTGCACGCGCACGCGCACAGGCACAAGCACACGCACACACGGCGTCAGGCACGAGCTCACAACATTCCTGCCTTCAATCTGCTTGTATACATGTTTTCCATTTCCAGGTGTGAACGAGGTTCACACAGTTTAGTTCGAAATGACTGAGTTAACATTAACATCAATGAACTGTAGAGGCCTGGGTGATTTAAAGAAGCGTAGAGACGTTTTGCATTTCATGAAAAACCAAAGCTATGATATTTTGTTTCTTCAAGATACCCATCTTACTAAAGAGTCGATTCCTTATTTTAACAGCTTGTGGAAAGGGAAAAGTTACCACTCATGCTACACGAGTCGCAGTCGAGGGGTATGCATCATGATTAAGAATAGCCTACAACATGAACTCATTAAAGTTAAACACTCCGACTGCGGAAATTTCATTATCGTTGTATGCAAATTAGGTACACAAACCTACTTAATGGCTAACATCTATGGTCCTAATGACGACGATCCCAATTTCTACCGCACCCTTGCCAATCATTTGGAGTCATTTCAAACCGATCATACGATTATAGGAGGAGATTTTAATTTTGTAATCGACCCTAAAGTTGATTCATTCAATTACGTTCGTGAGTATAATATAAATGCAAAGCAAGTTTTCTTGAATTTCACAAATGATAACACGTTAGTAGACATATGGAGAGTACAAAATCCGAATAGGTTAGAATACACTTGGTCGAGAAATAATCCTCTAAAATGCGGTAGATTAGACATGCTTTTCGTAAACGCTCAACTTATATCATCTGTGTGCGACGTGATAATCAAACCAGGATATAGGACAGACCATAGCCTAGTGGTAATGACAATGAATGTAGGAGAAGTAGAAAAAGGTCCTGGAATTTGGAAGATGAATGAATCCGTTCTGCGAGATTCCGAGTATATAAACCTTATAGATATGACCATAAAAAGCACCGTCTTTCAATATGCAATTCCTTTATACAATGAGGAATACGTAAATAACGCTAGTAATTATCCTGATATACAATTAACAATCGAAGACGGCCTGTTCTACGAAACACTTATCATGCTTATTAGAGGTGAGACTGTGAAATACTGTAAGAGAAAGGCTCGCAATCGACGAATGAAAGAAAAAGAACTACTCAATAAAATACAATCAGCATATACCTTATTTACTAACGACACATGTGATGTAAATGAGCAATTTCTACACATAGCTAAGGAAGAATTAGAAGAACATAGGAGACCATACATAGAGGGCTTAATTGTACGGTCAAGAACTCAATGGCATGAGGAAGGAGAAAAAAGTTCAAAATATTTTCTATCATTGGAGAAAAGAAACGCATCTAGAAAATCCATACAGTACATACAAAACGAAGGCCAAACAATCACAAGATCAAACGCGATTCTGTCACTTTTTACTCAGACATTTCAGGATAAATATTCTGTACCGCAGGTAATCGAGCCTGACTCAATCTTCATCCGG
Organism: Chirona hameri; assembly: GCA_036785665.1. Classification (NCBI taxonomy): domain Eukaryota; kingdom Metazoa; phylum Arthropoda; class Thecostraca; order Balanomorpha; family Balanidae; genus Chirona; species Chirona hameri. Next base: position 84,965 of record JAXIVJ010002072.1, read on the forward strand.
AGTAACGTCAGAGAAACATTGAATGAAAGCGAAAAATATGCGTTAGATACAGATGTAACCCTTCAGGAACTAACTTCAGCACTGCAGGGCATGAAAAGGGGCAAAACTCCTGGCAGTAATGGGTTTACTGTAGACTTCTTTCGATGCTTTTGGAAACAGTTGGGCGTATTCTTACACCGAGCATACATATTCACTTCGTTACAAGGAGTAGCACTGCCAACACATCTAGAAAGCTTAATAACTTTAATACCAAAAGCAGGACGACCAGGCTACTCACTCAAAGGATGGCGTCCAATATCCCTTCTGAATGTCGATTACAAAATTATTTCAACTGCCATCGCCAACAGGTTTAAGAAAGTTGTTAATCGGATTATTAGTCCATCGCAATCAGCCTACATCAAGGGGAGATATATCGGTGAGAATAGTCGACTTGTGTATGATGTGATATCACACGTGAATCAACATGATAAATCAGGTTTAATTATGGCAGCTGATTTTGAAGCAGCTTTTGAGACTGTGTCGTGGCCATACGTGAGAGCAGTTCTAAAAGAAATGAATTTTGGAAATAAATTTATCGAGATTATCAATACAATGTACTTAAGCCAACATAACTTCGCTCGCATTCTCCTGAATGGCTTTTTAGGTGAAAAAATACATATGCATAGAGGAATAAGACAGGGTGACCCAGTTTCTGGATACTTATTCAACATATCCGTAGAGATACTGGCAAATCAAATAACAAATTCCGATAAGTTAACTGGTATTCAATTTGGTATCAATACAGAAGTTCGCATCAGCCAATATGCGGACGACACCATTTTGTTTCTAGACGGCTCTGAACGCTCTATTAATGGGGTAACCGAGGAGCTCTCAGAATTTTCCTCACAATCAGGACTGAAGCTCAATTGGGAAAAAACATCATGTTTGCCACTTGGTTTGCTGAGTCAACCACAAAGTTCGGAAAACAGTTCAGTAGATAAGCTCAAATGGGTAAGCGAAATTAAAATTCTAGGAATATACTTTAAATGCAATATTATCAATATAACAGAGCTCAATTTAGAGAGAAAGCTCATACTTTTAGAAAACGATATTAAGCAATGGAAAAGACGTTATCTCACTCCTCTAGGGAAAATTACAGTCATAAAGGCCCTGCTACTCTCTAAGCTTGTCCATCTTTTCATGGCCTTACCGAATCCATCTCAAGCTTACATAAAGAAGATTGAACGAATGTTGTACAGTTTCTTATGGAATAACAAACCGGACCTTGTTAAAAGAATGAAAGTGATTCAGAATAAAAAATTTGATGGCCTCCAAATGACTGATTTAACATCATTCATTCACAGTTTGAAATTGTCATGGCTAAAACGGTTAGTCAATTCTACGGCTGTTTGGACAACCGTTACAAAGCTAGAACATTTAGACCCATTTAAGCTGCTTACGTATGGCACGGCACAGCTGATAGTGGTAAAGGCGCAAATGAAAAATGAATTCTGGAGTGATGTGGTGAAATCTCTTATCCAATTAAATAAAATGCTGAGCCTTCAACCAGAAAACATCATGAGAGAGCAGATATGGTTCTCAGACTATACAAAATATAAAACTTCCATTGTCCCGCAATGGAATGATCGAGGACTAAGATTTATTGGTGATCTTTTTAATACAGATAATGGAAATATACTGTCACGAGAAGAAATAAAAGTGCAATACCGAATCTCAATGACATTCCTGTGCTACGAATCATTAATCCGTAGCTTACCTAATAACGTCAGAAACGCAACACACATTTCATTCGAAAGACCGAATATTCCATTCAAGTTGCAATTTTTCTTTAATAAGCCAAATATCACTAGATATTACTATTCACTATTAATAAATGCATTGAGGAAGAAATGTGACACTACTGATGCAAAACTCAAGCAGAAATGGAACCGTGATATCGGATTCCATCAAGAAGGGAGTTTCATGCATGTTAAAAAAGCTACGAAATCCGTATATTTACTTTACCTTCATTACAGAATTATAACCAGGATTATCACAACTAATAAGTTTCTATTTACTATCAAGATATCCGACAACAGCACTTGTACATTTTGCGCGCGCGACACTGAAACAATAACTCACTTATTCTGGCAGTGTCCAGATACACAAGCATTTCTACAGAATATAAAGAGAAAACTGTCCACTGAGTACCAAATACATTTTCACCTCGGTGAACAATCGTGGTTCTTCCCACAGGAAACAGATGCACTTCAAACACTATTGATCACCATAGCAAAAGCAGTCATTTACAGATCTCGCAATGCTGGCAAAAAACCGGAAGCCTCTCATATGATGAACTTATTAAGAATTGAAGCAGAAAAAGAACAACTTGCCAGCATGCTTAAGAACAAACCTGATAACTTCGAAAATAAATGGAAAACATTAAAGCGTATCCTCCAGTAATTATTTTTGCGCACGTGCTCGCTCGTGTCCTGACGCCAAACACCCATAATCACAACCACAAGCACAACACAGACATACACACGTAAACATTTACATACACGCACACAACACGCACATGCACACACTACTACTACACTACTACACACACACACACGCACGCGCACGGGCACACACACATACGCACGCGCGCGCGCGCACACGCACAAGCCTCTTTTGTACATGTACTTGACTGCTGTGGGGTGAGTTGATTATGTTTAGGCTTATTTAGGTGAGTTGATTATGTTTAGTTTAGGCAGGCTGCTTTGGTGCGAGTCGGAGGGATGAAGCCGCGAACCGTAGAGAGACGGTGCAGTGCTGTGTCACGACTGTGTGCAGTGCGGTTTGTGTTGGTCTGTGTGTGTGTGTTGATTTAGATATGTGGGCATTGAATAAACTATCCCTTTGGTGGGACAAACAGGGGAAAAAAAAAAAAAAAAAAAAAAAAAAACGTTTGCAGTAGTGCCACAGCCCTAGTTTTACGCCGATTGGTTTCAATCTTGCAGGAATTCATAACGGCATAGATACCAAAAATTTGTTGATCTCGGATTTCTAATATCGGTGACCTAAGGTCAGGCCAATTTTGTGACCGCCAACGCTGTTTTATCAATAACTATCGACATAATTAAGATAGAGAAGAGAAAATGGTACCAATATGTTTGTCTCGTCGAGACACGTTTCCCAATATGCAACATGACCAACTTGGGTCACCACTTGACCTTGACCTGAGGTCAAATTTCTCAGTTGAGCTAACCTGGTCACCATGAATATGATTCGAAGCGCATTGACAAGATACACGCGATTCCGTAAACATTATTCCTTTATCTTTATTAGGTAAAATGTTATTTGCGAAAAACAGTTTTGAAACAAAATCACCTTTTTGACATTCAATGACCTCTGGAGCCTAAACTATTGACCTGAGCTCAAATCTGAGGACACCTAAGTCGATTGCATTTTTCAATGACTTTCAATTGCTTTTTTCCGTTTGCTGCTAACTATCATAGTTCCCGAGATAGTTGGAAGTCTTCGAACCGAAGTCTTGGAAACTTCAAAATATGAACTTGATGACCTCTGGTGGCCTCAATATTGACCTGAAAAAAAATATTAACGAAATACTTTCGAAAGAGCTATCTAATGTCGTTTCCCGCTTGTCGCTACGTTGCGTGGTTTTCGAGATCATAGGGGGGGGGGGCGAAACCCGCCCCCCCCCCCCCCCCTCCAGGGCGTGTAATTATCAGAGGCCCTCTAGGGCGCGTGTTAACTTATGTAATAGTTATATATTGCTGCAAGGAGATCGGCGGGCCGTCCAGACTTGGATTACAAATAGGACATTATATTTCGATGCATTTTTCTTAGCCGTGATCGTCGCATATGCCTAATGATTTTATGTGTAGGCTCTGAGAACTATTCCTAACATGCAGTCGCACAACAATGATTGTCAACCGGCAGCATGAAGAGTCAAATCGAAAGCCTTACGTGCCGCGTGCCTTACGTGATACGTCCGTGTGTAGCGGTGAAGAATTAACCGTGGTGATCTGCATACATTTGCCAACCTACTAAAAAAAATCACGGAATAGTGCCCCCCCCCCCCCCTGACTGCCTCCCTACGTTTGACCCCTGGCGCCGCCACTGCTTTTAATATATTCGTGAGGCTTTCTCATGTCACATTCAGTTATCCTTGAGGTTTGTTTTGCCTCCGCAGACTGTATTCATTCCTTTGCCTGTTTGTCCACATCCTCGGCTGTTTTGTTATCGGTTTCGATTGACTGCCGGTCTTCAGACAAGCTATCTAAATCATTATAAAAGGGTAAAATTGGGCCTACTCATGATGTGTTTATCTCCCAGCCGCTCCCACACACATTAGCCTACACGGTACTTTGAATACTCTGTACTATGAATAATATCGGTGACCTTATTCTTCGATTTCGGTAATATTTTTACTTTCTCGCGCGAACAGTCGCATGATACAATATTTAATGGACTCGCGCCTGAAAGATTTCTTATTGAACTCGCCTTCAGCTCGTCCAATAACAACTTGTTTTTGTGCAGGCGCTAGTCCATTAAAGTATAGTATTATGTTCGTTACATGGTGATAACGACTGGCTGTTGGAATGCCTGACGAACCTTATACATTTTGACCCGGGATCTGGTTAGAGAAAACAGGGAAAAACATGGGAATGAGCACATTATGGGGAAACATAGTTTTTAAATCATAATTTCCCATAATATCCATATTTTAAAACACTTTTAAGACGTGTTTTAAAATCGATTTAGAAAACGCTCCATGTCCCATTGCTTCAACAAAAACATGATATCGGGTGCCATCCTGCTTACGTTACAGGCGTGTTGCCAGATCTAGTAGGAACTAGACTTCGACCCCCCCCCCCCCCCCCCTATTAACAACATGGAGTAATAAGTACGCCACAAGACTGGCGAAACTGCTTACCCGGCGCAGTGCTACGCACCACAGACATTCCTGCATAATTGTTCTGCACGTGTCGGGAGATGTGGCATTGGAAATCGAACGCTACCTTGCACATTATGCACAACATCAAGATGTGGTTTGTTTAAATGTCGAGTCGGCAAGCTCTATCTCAGACAGACATGCAGAGCTTTAAGAGTGTTGTTATTTGAAGCTTGCAGTAGAAGGTCAAGAATGATCGAACAGCCAGTCGGGTAGATGGCAATGTTGAGCAGCTGATCGAAGCCAATCGAGAACAGCTAACATAGAACTGCAGAGTGCCATTCCCCGGAAACCCCAGCTACAGAGGAGCATACAGCGTTGTACAACTTGCGACATTTCACTGACTACTTTTGTACATACGGACAGATGACGATATACCAGATGTGTTCCCGATCCTGCCACTTCTGTGAAATCGTCAGAGGCTATTATTGCTAATAACTTCAGTGAATAGGCATGTCTCTGCTTAAATAAATACACTTCAGACACCAAACTTTGGACGTTCGATGAGGAAGTTGCAAAACAAAACAAAATGGAATTACGTCGAGCAGATAAAAGCCCTCCAACTCGGTAACAGCAGTTGCCGAATAGGTAAGTGGAAAACTTGTGGAATTAAATCAGTGTCGTTACATCGCAATGCTTTTTTTGTCTACGGAAATATTGACTGGAATGCACTTACGCTGCGCATAACACTTGCAAATCTCATTGAAACTGCACCAACACCTCTTGAAGTTTGCAATTTGTCGTCGTTTGGATACAGCAATTCCAACAGTAACACCCAGCGCGCCAACTCTGCGTAGTTGTGCAAAGTTAGACAAACATCCCCGACTGCAGCAAAAGGTTGGCCCGCTCCTCAAATGTAGCGTCCAATAACACAACTTTTCCTCCGCCGCTTCGCTGTCAAAATCGGACAGTTATTTGTCAGTGATGCGACATGGTGCAGATATGAATACAGCACGGAGCTGGAGCCAGAGTAGCGTAGAACATTACGCTAAACAGCACATATTCGTCAGACGGATGGCGGTTATAAATAAATTGCGACATACGTTCAGAGCCGCGACCATCGCTAGTTCCATTACTCGCCGTGCAGGCAGCTACGCTCTTGCAAAGACCGTATTCGCTCTCACAATGAAGCTGTCCATTTCTCTAAGCGCTATAAGACACTAATTCAATGTGTCCATTTAGTCTCTGCTCATCTGTCAGAGATGATGGACAGTCAGCAGTTTCGTCATTGTCTACATAATAGCAGACACCACTCAATCGGCAAGACTTAAAATGATGCAACTGGAAGACGGTGAACGAAATACTGCGGCTTATGAAACCGAATGTGATCACTATTGCGGATGTAGAGCATACGGACCCATGTCGTAGAGCACTTGGAGACTCTCCTTGATCCCATCGAGACCTCGGCGGATCCGGATGAACGTTTTATTAAAACGCCGAACCACCACTGAGCCCGTAATAAATCAGCACTGCCCATTGTGCTCCCTTTAGGCAAAGTATTGATCCAAAGGCATGTCCACTACGCAAAATCCGTGATATGGCGACTTGCGTAACGGTGATGCGTTATATGCAGCTTGGCGCGACTTTAGTCTTAACTTCATAATGACTTATGAAGTTTAGTCTTAACCCGCGACTTACTGGGGGGGGGGGGTATTTCCCCCCCCCCCCGTTATTTTGCAATAACTCCTAAACGAACACCGGTATCGTCACCAAACTTGCAGTACTTCTCTCACATCAATTCTACACGTGTTGGCAAAATACAAAATATGAGGCTATGATAGGTCAACGGGGAATGACGTCAGAACGACGTCATGTTCTTCGGTTTTGTTGCAAGATAATGGTTTGCGGAAAACCCTGGCAAAGGTACAATGTTTGAGATAAACTCAATTGTCTTAAATCAAATTACTGATAGTCGGCCAGGCTGATAGTCGACCAGGCTATCAAACTGCATTCTCGGATTTTTGAGGGTTTTTTAATTCAAAATTTTGAGAAATCCAATTTTTTGTTTTGTTTTAACAACATTTTCAAGAAAAAATCAGAATTATCCAAAAACAGGAATATATGTGATCGAGATGTATGCGGTGAATATGTGTACCAAATTCAAAGTTGATATCTTCAAAAATGACTGAGTTATGACCTTTAAATGACAAAAATCGACCACTTCTCACAGCATTACTATGCATAAAAAACTCATTTCCATTTTTGCTTTTTACTTCTATTTAAATGGAACAAACAATGTTCTAAGGTCATTTTTCGCGTTCTAGACGAAAACAAACCCATACACATGTGTTACAACGCCTAATGACCGTATTCTGAAGTTTTACCTCGTGACATCGGATGACCTTGACCTGACCCAAGGTAATAAACAGCTTAAAAAGGTACTTAGAAGTGTCAGACACACGAATTATACCGATTTATCGACAGCTTATGCGTTTAATATCGCAATTTTGCGCGACAATTGCATCCATCGAGACATTTTGACACGGTCAAACATTTTGTACTTGAACTGACCTGTGACGTCATCGGTGACCCCGAGGTAAACAATATTATGTTTCCCTCAATAAATTTCACAGGGCTATCGAATGCCGTTTTAATTTTTACATTCGGTCCAGTAGTTCCGAAAATCAGAGTGGGGAGGGGGCAAAAAATAGCCCCCCCCCCCCCTCCAAGAAAGCCGGGTTATGAAATATACCCCAGTAACTCGCGGGTTAACTTCATAATGACTTATGAAGTTTAGTCTTAACTTCATAAGGACTTGGAACAATGCATTTCGTTTGGTGATGTACTTTGCTTTGCATCGCATGTTCCTTAACTCGCGCGGCGTTGGGGGGGGGGGGTAAATTTTACCCTCCTCCCGGTTTTCTCAATAACTTGAAAACTATGATAGATATCAAAGTGCAACTTACGATACCTGATGGTGCATCAATTGTACGTCTTCTGCCATAATTTTATTGAAATTCGTCAAAATTTAGGGAGATAATGACGTTTTAGTGACGTCATGTCATGTCACTTTTGGAGGGAAAAAAAACGTGAAATGTTTTACAAATTGTACAAAATAGCATGTTGATGCAAATCGCCAATAAAAGGCGTCAAAAGAAAGGAGATAACATTGTATTTAAAATTTCGATCTTTGATTTCAAAATGTTGCGTTTTTGACCCCCGAAAATGCAAACAATTGATTTTTTTGGGAAAAGTTCCACAAAGTTTTTTTGTTGAAGATTTAAAAAAAACGGAAGATGTATAAGATAACCGAGTATGAACGATGCTCAAAACAAATTTCAACGCAATATCTTTATTTTTGACTGACTTATGGCTCTCTAAGTATAAGTAACTCATGACGTCATTTTTTTATTGCGTTTTTTTAAGGCTTTTACTGAACAGATACAGACACAAAAATGCCACCACTGTATTTCTAAGATTAAACTAGTCTATAAACATGCAATGTTTATTTAGATTAATCAATTTCAAATGTTGTCCTTATTGTGACCTGACTTTGACCTGAGGGCCATTATATGGGGTCAGGCTGTGAAAATGGCTGCTTCTATCGAATTATACGTGTAAAATAACCCATACAACATGTGTTGCATGGCTTTCGTAGACCTGTGACCTTTTGTGACCTGACCTTGACCTTGACCTTTGCTTACAATTTAACTTTTACTTATGCGGGAGATGCATTGTACATTTGGGAGCACTTTGTGGGATAATAGTTGCAATATAAGGCTTTGGATGGAAAGTATAGCCCAACAACCCAAATACTTAAATTTTGACGCTTGACCTGACCGTGACCTGACATGTGACCTTGTTTTAAGAATTTCTGGTATGCGTTAGATTCTTCTTACTGAAAGCTTTCGATCGCCGCCTTGTGCGTCTCGCTGCGGTTATTGGTTCGGAAGATACGAGGGGGAGGGGGTAAAATTGACCTCCCAGCACCGGGCGTTCGGATGGAGACCCCAGCGCCGCGCGGGTTAACCCTCGCCAGTGCAGGGTGGGGGTGGATGCCACTCCCTCGGTTTGTCGGGAATAACTCGCGTAAATATCAGCCGATTGCAATGCAACTTTCAGTACCCTACTTTTGAACAATTTAACACATTCTGAAGAAGGAAAAAAATACTTGTAGGTTGCATGATCCGTGACATATGACCTGTTGTTCAAGGTCATGTCAGGTGCAACTGCGTCCCGTAGGCCGTAGTATTGATCATTGTAACTTGTACAGTTTCCAAGTGTTTGTTGTTCAGGAGCTCAGGAGACATGCACAGATGTTTACAGGTGACAGTTGTGGTTTCCATTGAGATTGTGACCTCCGATGACATCATATTACTTTTTGGCTTCTGGCAGTCAGTGATCATGTCAGTGCCGGCTGTCTTATGTCAGTGCCGACTGTTTCATGTCAGTGCCGGATGTCTCATGTCAGTGCCGGCTGTCTCATGTCAGTGCCGGATGTCTCATGTCTCATCTCAGTGCCGGCTGTCTCATGTCAGTGCCGGCTGTCTCATGCCAGTGCCGGATGTCTCATGTCAGTGCCGGATGTCTCATGTCTCATCTCAGTGCCGGCTGTCTCATGTCAGTGCCGGCTGTCTCATGCCAGTGCCGGATGTCTCATGTCAGTGCCGGATGTCTCATGTCTCATGTCAGTGCCGGCTGTCTCATGTCAGTGCCGACTGTCTCATGTCAGTGCCGGATGTCTCATGTCAGTGCCGGCTGTCTCATGTCTCATCTCAGTGCCGGCTGTCTCATGTCAGTGCCGGCTGTCTCATGTCAGTGCCGACTGTCTCATGTCAGTGCCGGCTGTCTCATGTCAGTGCCGGCTGTCTCATGTCTCATGTCAGTGCCGGCTGTCTCATGTCAGTGCCGACTGTCTCATGTCAGTGCCGGCTGTCTCATGCCAGTGCCGGATGTCTCATGTCAGTGCCGGATGTCTCATGTCTCATGTCAGTGCCGGCTGTCTCATGTCAGTGCCGACTGTCTCATGTCAGTGCCGGATGTCTCATGTCAGTGCCGGCTGTCTCATGTCTCATCTCAGTGCCGGCTGTCTCATGTCAGTGCCGGCTGTCTCATGTCAGTGCCGACTGTCTCATGTCAGTGCCGGCTGTCTCATCTCAGTGCCGGCTGTCTCATGTCAGTGCCGGCTGTCTCATGTCAGTGCCGGCTGTCTCATTCAAGTGCCGGATGTCTCATGTCAGTGCCGGATGTCTCATGTCAGTGCCGGCTGTCTCATGTCAGTGCCGGCTGTCTCATGTCAGTGCCGGCTGTCTCATGTCTCATGTCAGTGCCGGCTGTCTCATGTCAGTGCCGGCTGTCTCATTCAAGTGCCGGATGTCTCATGTCAGTGCCGGCTGTCTCATGTCAGTGCCGACTGTCTCATGTCAGTGCCGGCTGTCTCATGTCAGTGCCGGATGTCTCATGTCTCATGTCAGTGCCGGCTGTCTCATGTCAGTGCCGGATGTCTCATGTCAGTGCCGACTGTCTCATGTCAGTGCCGGCTGTCTCATGTCAGTGCCGACTGTCTCATGTCTCATGTCAGTGCCGGCTGTCTCATGTCAGTGCCGACTGTCTCATGTCTCATGTCAGTGCCGGATGTCTCATGTCAGTGCCGGCTGTCTCATGTCAGTGCCGGCTGTCTCATGTCAGTGCCGACTGTCTCATGTCAGTGCCGGATGTCTCATGTCAGTGCCGGCTGTCTCATGTCTCATGTCAGTGCCGGATGTCTCATGTCAATGCCGGATGTCTCATGGCAGTGCCGGATGTCTCATGTCTCATGTCAGTGCCGACTGTCTCATGTCAGTGCCGGATGTCTCATGTCAGTGCCGGATGTCTCATGTCAGTGCCGGATGTCTCATGTCAGTGCCGGCTGTCTCATGTCTCATGTCAGTGCCGGATGTCTCATGTCAGTGCCGGATGTCTCAAGGCAGTGCCGGATGTCTCATGTCTCATGTCAGTGCCGACTGTCTCATGTCAGTGCCGGATGTCTCATGTCAGTGCCGGCTGTCTCATGTCTCATGTCAGTGCCGGATGTCTCATGTCAGTGCCGGATGTCTCATGGCAGTGCCGGATGTCTCATGTCTCATGTCAGTGCCGACTGTCTCATGTCAGTGCCGGATGTCTCATGTCAGTGCCGGCTGTCTCATGTCTCATGTCAGTGCCGGATGTCTCATGTCAGTGCCGGATGTCTCATGGCAGTGCCGGATGTCTCATGTCTCATGTCAGTGCCGACTGTCTCATGTCAGTGCCGGATGTCTCATGTCAGTGCCGGATGTCTCATGTCAGTGCCGGATGTCTCATGTCAGTGCCGGCTGTCTCATGTCAGTGCCGGATGTCTCATGTCTCATGTCAGTGCCGACTGTCTCATGTCAGTGCCGGATGTCTCATGTCAGTGCCGGCTGTCTCATGTCATTGCCGGCTGTCTCATGTCAGTGCCGGATGTCTCATGTCAGTGCCGGCTGTCTCATGCCAGTGCCGGCTGTCTCATATCAGTGCCGGCTGTCTCATGTCTCATCTCAGTGCCGGCTGTCTCATGTCAGTGCCGGCTGTCTCATCTCAGTGCCGGATGTCTCATATCAGTGCCGGCTGTCTCATGTTTCATGTCAGTGCCGGATGTCTCATGTCAGTGCCGGCTGTCTCATCTCAGTGCCGGATGTCTCATGTCAGTGCCGGCTGTCTCATGCCAGTGCCGGCTATCTCATATCAGTGCCGGCTGTCTCATGTCTCATCTCAGTGCCGGCTGTCTCATGTCATTGCCGGCTGTCTCATGTCTCATGTCAGTGCCGGATGTCTCATGTCAGTGCCGGATGTCTCATGTCATTGCCGGATGTCTCATGTCAGTGCCGGCTGTCTCATGTCAGTGCCGGCTGTCTCATGTCAGTGCCGGCTGTCTCATGTCAGTGCCGGATGTCTCATGTCAGTGCCGGCTCTCTCATGTCAGTGCCGGCTGTCTCATGTCAGTGCCGGATGTCTCATGTCAGTGCCGGATGTCTCATGTCAGTGCCGGATGTCTCATGTCTCATGTCAGTGCCGGATGTCTCATGTCAGTGCCGGATGTCTCATGGCAGTGCCGGATGTCTCATGTCTCATGTCAGTGCCGACTGTCTCATGTCAGTGCCGGATGTCTCATGTCAGTGCCGGATGTCTCATGTCAGTGCCGGCTGTCTCATGTCAGTGCCGGATGTCTCATGTCTCATGTCAGTGCCGACTGTCTCATGTCAGTGCCGGATGTCTCATGTCAGTGCCGGATGTCTCATGTCAGTGCCGACTGTCTCATGTCAGTGCCGGATGTCTCATGTCAGTGCCGGCTGTCTCATATCAGTGCCGGCTGTCTCATGTCAGTGCCGACTGTCTCATGTCAGTGCCAGATGTCTCATGTCAGTGCCGGATGTCTCATGTCAGTGCCGACTGTCTCATGTCAGTGCCGGCTGTCTCATGTCAGTGCCGGATGTCTCATGTCAGTGCCGGATGTCTCATGTCAGTGCCGACTGTCTCATGTCAGTGCCAGCTGTCTCATGTCAGTGCCGGATGTCTCATGTCAGTGCCGGATGTCTCATGTCTCATGTCAGTGCCGGCTGTCTCATGTCAGTGCCGGATGTCTCATGTCAGTGCCGGATGTCTCATGTCTCATGTCAGTGCCGGCTGTCTCATGTCAGTGCCGGATGTCTCATGTCAGTGCCGGCTGTCTCATGTCAGTGCCGGCTGTCTCATGTCTCATGTCAGTGCCGGATGTCTCATGTCTCATGTCAGTGCCGGCTCTCTCATGTCAGTGCCGGCTGTCTCATGTCTCATGTCAGTGCCGGCTGTCTCATGTCTCATGTCAGTGCCGGCTGTCTCATGTCAGTGCCGACTGTCTCATGTCAGTGCCGGATGTCTCATGTCAGTGCCGGATGTCTCATGTCTCATGTCAGTGCCGGCTGTCTCATGTCAGTGCCGGCTGTCTCATGTCAGTGCCGGCTGTCTCATGTCAGTGCCGGCTGTTTCATGTCAGTGCCGACTGTCTCATGTCAGTGCCGACTGTCTCATGTCAGTGCCGGATGTCTCATGTCAGTGCCGGCTGTCTCATCTCAGTGCCGGCTGTCTCATGTCAGTGCCGGCTGTCTCATGTCAGTGCCGGATGTCTCATGTCAGTGCCGGATGTCTCATGTCTCATGTCAGTGCCGGCTGTCTCATGTCAGTGCCGGATGTCTCATGTCTCATGTCAGTGCCGGCTGTCTCATGTCAGTGCCGGCTGTTTCATGTCAGTGCCGACTGTCTCATGTCAGTGCCGACTGTCTCATGTCAGTGCCGGATGTCTCATGTCAGTGCCGGCTGTCTCATCTCAGTGCCGGCTGTCTCATGTCAGTGCCGGATGTCTCATGTCAGTGCCGGCTGTCTCATCTCAGTGCCGGCTGTCTCATGTCAGTGCCGGCTGTCTCATCTCAGTGCCGGCTGTCTCATGTCAGTGCCGGCTGTCTCATGTCAGTGCCGACTGTCTCATGTCAGTGCCGGCTGTCTCATGTCAGTGCCGGATGTCTCATGTCAGTGCCGGATGTCTCATGTCAGTGCCGGCTGTCTCATATCTCATGTCAGTGCCGACTGTTTCATGTCAGTGCCGACTGTCTCATGTCAGTGCCGGATGTCTCATGTCAGTGCCGGATGTCTCATGTCAGTGCCGACTGTCTCATGTCAGTGCCGGCTGTCTCATCTCAGTGCCGGCTGTCTCATGTCAGTGCCGGCTGTCTCATGTCAGTGCCGACTGTCTCATGTCAGTGCCGGATGTCTCATGTCAGTGCCGGATGTCTCATGTCTCATGTCAGTGCCGGCTGTCTCATGTCAGTGCCGACTGTCTCATGTCAGTGCCGGATGTCTCATGTCAGTGCCGGCTGTCTCATGTCAGTGCCGGCTGTCTCATGTCTCATGTCAGTGCCGACTGTCTCATGTCTCATATCAGTGCCGGCTGTCTCATGTCAGTGCCGGCTGTCTCATGTCAGTGCCGGCTGTCTCATGTCAGTGCCGGCTGTCTCATGTCAGTGCCGACTGTCTCATGTCTCATGTCAGTGCCGGATGTCTCATGTCTCATGTCAGTGCCGGATGTATCATGTCAGTGCCGGCTGTCTCATGTCAGTGCCGGATGTCTCATGTCTCATGTCAGTGCCGACTGTCTCATGTCAGTGCCGGCTGTCTCATGTCAGTGCCGGATGTCTCATATCTCATGTCAGTGCCGGCTCTCTCATGTCAGTGCCGGATGTCTCATGTCAGTGCCGGCTGTCTCATGTCTCATGTCAGTGCCGGATGTCTCATGTCAGTGCCGGCTGTCTCATGTCAGTGCCGGCTGTTTCATGTCAGTGCCGACTGTCTCATGTCAGTGCCGACTGTCTCATGTCAGTGCCGGATGTCTCATGTCTCATGTCAGTGCCGGATGTCTCATGTCTCATGTCAGTGCCGGCTGTCTCATGTCAGTGCCGACTGTCTCATGTCAGTGCCGGATGTCTCATGTCAGTGCCGGCTGTCTCATGTCAGTGCCGGCTGTCTCATGTCTCATGTCAGTGCCGACTGTCTCATGTCTCATGTCAGTGCCGGCTGTCTCATGTCAGTGCCGGCTGTCTCATGTCAGTGCCGGCTGTCTCATGTCAGTGCCGGATGTCTCATGTCTCATGTCAGTGCCGGCTGTCTCATGTCAGTGCCGGCTGTTTCATGTCAGTGCCGACTGTCTCATGTCAGTGCCGACTGTCTCATGTCAGTGCCGGCTGTCTCATGTCTCATGTCAGTGCCGGATGTCTCATGTCTCATGTCAGTGCCGGCTGTCTCATGTCAGTGCCGGCTGTCTCATGTCAGTGCCGGATGTCTCATGTCAGTGCCGGCTGTCTCATGCCAGTGCCGGATGTCTCATGTCAGTGCCGACTGTCTCATGTCTCATGTCAGTGCCGGCTGTCTCATGTCAGTGCCGACTGTCTCATGTCTCATGTCAGTGCCGGATGTCTCATGTCAGTGCCGGCTGTCTCATGTCAGTGCCGGCTGTCTCATGTCAGTGCCGACTGTCTCATGTCAGTGCCGGCTGTCTCATGTCAGTGCCGGCTGTCTCATGTCAGTGCCGGCTGTCTCATGTCTCATGTCAGTGCCGGCTGTCTCATGTCAGTGCCGACTGTCTCATGTCAGTGCCGGCTGTCTCATGCCAGTGCCGGATGTCTCATGTCAGTGCCGGATGTCTCATGTCTCATGTCAGTGCCGGCTGTCTCATGTCAGTGCCGGCTGTCTCATTCAAGTGCCGGATGTCTCATGTCAGTGCCGGATGTCTCATGTCAGTGCCGGCTGTCTCATGTCAGTGCCGGCTGTCTCGTGTCAGTGCCGGCTGTCTCATGTCTCATGTCAGTGCCGGCTGTCTCATGTCAGTGCCGGCTGTCTCATTCAAGTGCCGGATGTCTCATGTCAGTGCCGGCTGTCTCATGTCTCATCTCAGTGCCGGCTGTCTCATGTCAGTGCCGGCTGTCTCATGTCAGTGCCGACTGTCTCATGTCAGTGCCGGCTGTCTCATGTCAGTGCCGGCTGTCTCATGTCTCATGTCAGTGCCGGCTGTCTCATGTCAGTGCCGACTGTCTCATGTCAGTGCCGGCTGTCTCATGCCAGTGCCGGATGTCTCATGTCAGTGCCGGATGTCTCATGTCTCATGTCAGTGCCGGCTGTCTCATGTCAGTGCCGGCTGTCTCATTCAAGTGCCGGATGTCTCATGTCAGTGCCGGATGTCTCATGTCAGTGCCGGCTGTCTCATGTCAGTGCCGGCTGTCTCATGTCAGTGCCGGCTGTCTCATGTCTCATGTCAGTGCCGGCTGTCTCATGTCAGTGCCGGCTGTCTCATTCAAGTGCCGGATGTCTCATGTCAGTGCCGGCTGTCTCATGTCAGTGCCGACTGTCTCATGTCAGTGCCGGCTGTCTCATGTCAGTGCCGGATGTCTCATGTCTCATGTCAGTGCCGGCTGTCTCATGTCAGTGCCGGATGTCTCATGTCAGTGCCGACTGTCTCATGTCAGTGCCGGCTGTCTCATGTCAGTGCCGACTGTCTCATGTCTCATGTCAGTGCCGGCTGTCTCATGTCAGTGCCGACTGTCTCATGTCTCATGTCAGTGCCGGATGTCTCATGTCAGTGCCGGCTGTCTCATGTCAGTGCCGGCTGTCTCATGTCAGTGCCGACTGTCTCATGTCAGTGCCGGATGTCTCATGTCAGTGCCGGCTGTCTCATGTCTCATGTCAGTGCCGGATGTCTCATGTCAGTGCCGGATGTCTCATGGCAGTGCCGGATGTCTCATGTCTCATGTCAGTGCCGACTGTCTCATGTCAGTGCCGGATGTCTCATGTCAGTGCCGGATGTCTCATGTCAGTGCCGGATGTCTCATGTCAGTGCCGGCTGTCTCATGTCTCATGTCAGTGCCGGATGTCTCATGTCAGTGCCGGATGTCTCATGGCAGTGCCGGATGTCTCATGTCTCATGTCAGTGCCGACTGTCTCATGTCAGTGCCGGATGTCTCATGTCAGTGCCGGCTGTCTCATGTCTCATGTCAGTGCCGGATGTCTCATGTCAGTGCCGGATGTCTCATGGCAGTGCCGGATGTCTCATGTCTCATGTCAGTGCCGACTGTCTCATGTCAGTGCCGGATGTCTCATGTCAGTGCCGGCTGTCTCATGTCTCATGTCAGTGCCGGATGTCTCATGTCAGTGCCGGATGTCTCATGGCAGTGCCGGATGTCTCATGTCTCATGTCAGTGCCGACTGTCTCATGTCAGTGCCGGATGTCTCATGTCAGTGCCGGATGTCTCATGTCAGTGCCGGATGTCTCATGTCAGTGCCGGCTGTCTCATGTCAGTGCCGGATGTCTCATGTCTCATGTCAGTGCCGACTGTCTCATGTCAGTGCCGGATGTCTCATGTCAGTGCCGGCTGTCTCATGTCATTGCCGGCTGTCTCATGTCAGTGCCGGCTGTCTCATATCAGTGCCGGCTGTCTCATGTTTCATGTCAGTGCCGGATGTCTCATGTCAGTGCCGGCTGTCTCATCTCAGTGCCGGATGTCTCATGTCAGTGCCGGCTGTCTCATGCCAGTGCCGGCTGTCTCATATCAGTGCCGGCTGTCTCATGTCTCATCTCAGTGCCGGCTGTCTCATGTCATTGCCGGCTGTCTCATGTCTCATGTCAGTGCCGGATGTCTCATGTCAGTGCCGGATGTCTCATGTCATTGCCGGATGTCTCATGTCAGTGCCGGCTGTCTCATGTCAGTGCCGGCTGTCTCATGTCAGTGCCGGCTGTCTCATGTCAGTGCCGGATGTCTCATGTCAGTGCCGGCTCTCTCATGTCAGTGCCGGCTGTCTCATGTCAGTGCCGGATGTCTCATGTCAGTGCCGGATGTCTCATGTCAGTGCCGGCTGTCTCATGTCTCATGTCAGTGCCGGATGTCTCATGTCAGTGCCGGATGTCTCATGGCAGTGCCGGATGTCTCATGTCTCATGTCAGTGCCGACTGTCTCATGTCAGTGCCGGATGTCTCATGTCAGTGCCGGATGTCTCATGTCAGTGCCGGCTGTCTCATGTCAGTGCCGGATGTCTCATGTCTCATGTCAGTGCCGACTGTCTCATGTCAGTGCCGGATGTCTCATGTCAGTGCCGGATGTCTCATGTCAGTGCCGACTGTCTCATGTCAGTGCCGGATGTCTCATATCAGTGCCGGCTGTCTCATATCAGTGCCGGCTGTCTCATGTCAGTGCCGACTGTCTCATGTCAGTGCCGGATGTCTCATGTCAGTGCCGGATGTCTCATGTCAGTGCCGACTGTCTCATGTCAGTGCCGGCTGTCTCATGTCAGTGCCAGATGTCTCATGTCAGTGCCGGATGTCTCATGTCAGTGCCGACTGTCTCATGTCAGTGCCGGCTGTCTCATGTCAGTGCCGGATGTCTCATGTCAGTGCCGGATGTCTCATGTCTCATGTCAGTGCCGGCTGTCTCATGTCAGTGCCGGATGTCTCATGTCAGTGCCGGATGTCTCATGTCTCATGTCAGTGCCGGCTGTCTCATGTCAGTGCCGGATGTCTCATGGCAGTGCCGGCTGTCTCATGTCAGTGCCGGCTGTCTCATGTCTCATGTCAGTGCCGGATGTCTCATGTCTCATGTCAGTGCCGGCTCTCTCATGTCAGTGCCGGCTGTCTCATGTCTCATGTCAGTGCCGGCTGTCTCATGTCTCATGTCAGTGCCGGCTGTCTCATGTCAGTGCCGACTGTCTCATGTCAGTGCCGGATGTCTCATGTCAGTGCCGGATGTCTCATGTCTCATGTCAGTGCCGGCTGTCTCATGTCAGTGCCGGCTGTCTCATGTCAGTGCCGGCTGTCTCATGTCAGTGCCGGATGTCTCATGTCTCATGTCAGTGCCGGCTGTCTCATGTCAGTGCCGGCTGTTTCATGTCAGTGCCGACTGTCTCATGTCAGTGCCGACTGTCTCATGTCAGTGCCGGATGTCTCATGTCAGTGCCGGCTGTCTCATCTCAGTGCCGGCTGTCTCATGTCAGTGCCGGCTGTCTCATGTCAGTGCCGGATGTCTCATGTCAGTGCCGGATGTCTCATGTCAGTGCCGGATGTCTCATGTCTCATGTCAGTGCCGGCTGTCTCATGTCAGTGCCGGATGTCTCATGTCTCATGTCAGTGCCGGCTGTCTCATGTCAGTGCCGGCTGTTTCATGTCAGTGCCGACTGTCTCATGTCAGTGCCGACTGTCTCATGTCAGTGCCGGATGTCTCATGTCAGTGCCGGCTGTCTCATCTCAGTGCCGGCTGTCTCATGTCAGTGCCGGATGTCTCATGTCAGTGCCGGCTGTCTCATCTCAGTGCCGGCTGTCTCATGTCAGTGCCGGCTGTCTCATCTCAGTGCCGGCTGTCTCATGTCAGTGCCGGCTGTCTCATGTCAGTGCCGACTGTCTCATGTCAGTGCCGGCTGTCTCATGTCAGTGCCGGATGTCTCATGTCAGTGCCGGATGTCTCATGTCAGTGCCGGCTGTCTCATATCTCATGTCAGTGCCGACTGTTTCATGTCAGTGCCGACTGTCTCATGTCAGTGCCGGATGTCTCATGTCAGTGCCGGATGTCTCATGTCAGTGCCGACTGTCTCATGTCAGTGCCGGCTGTCTCATCTCAGTGCCGGCTGTCTCATGTCAGTGCCGGCTGTCTCATGTCAGTGCCGGCTGTCTCATGTCTCATGTCAGTGCCGACTGTCTCATGTCAGTGCCGGCTGTCTCATGTCAGTGCCGTCTGTCTCATGTCAGTGCCGGCTGTCTCATGTCTCATGTCAGTGCCGGCTGTCTCATGTCAGTGCCGGCTGTCTCATGTCAGTGCCGGCTGTCTCATGTCTCATGTCAGTGCCGGCTCTCTCATGTCAGTGCCGGCTGTCTCATGTCAGTGCCGGCTGTCTCATGTCTCATGTCAGTGCCGGCTGTCTCATGTCAGTGCCGGCTGTCTCATGTCAGTGCCGGCTGTCTCAAGTCTCATGTCAGTGCCGGCTGTCTCATGTCAGTGCCGGCTGTCTCATGTCTCATGTCAGTGCCGGCTGTCTCATGTCAGTGCCGGCTGTCTCATATCTCATCTCAGTGCCGGCTGTCTCATGTCAGTGCCGGCTGTCTCATGTCAGTGCCGGCTGTCTCATGTCTCATGTCAGTGCCGGCTCTCTCATGTCAGTGCCGGCTGTCTCATGTCAGTGCCGGATGTCTCATGTCAGTGCCGACTGTCTCATGTCAGTGCCGACTGTCTCATGTCAGTGCCGACTGTCTCATGTCAGTGCCGGATGTCTCATGGCAGTGCCGACTGTCTCATATCAGTGCCGGCTGTCTCATGTCAGTGCCGGATGTCTCATGTCAGTGCCGGCTGTCTCATGTCAGTGCCGGATGTCTCATGGCAGTGCCGGCTGTCTCATGTCTCATGTCAGTGCCGGCTGTCTCATGTCAGTGCCGGCTGTCTCATGTCTCATGTCAGTGCCGGCTGTCTCATGTCAGTGCCGGCTGTCTCATGTCTCATGTCAGTGCCGGCTGTCTCATGTCAGTGCCGGCTGTCTCATGTCTCATGTCAGTGCCGGCTCTCTCATGTCAGTGCCGGCTGTCTCATGTCAGTGCCGGATGTCTCATGTCAGTGCCGACTGTCTCATGTCAGTGCCGACTGTCTCATGTCAGTGCCGACTGTCTCATGTCAGTGCCGGATGTCTCATGGCAGTGCCGACTGTCTCATATCAGTGCCGGCTGTCTCATGTCAGTGCCGGATGTCTCATGGCAGTGCCGACTGTCTCATGTCAGTGCCGGTTGTCTCATGTCAGTGCCAGATGTCTCATGTCTCATCTCAGTGCCGGCTGTCTCATGTCAGTGCCGGCTGTCTCATGTCAGTGCCGGATGTCTCATGGCAGTGCCGACTGTCTCATATCAGTGCCGACTGTCTCATGTCAGTGCCGACTGTCTCATGTCAGTGCCGGATGTCTCATGTCAGTGCCGGCTGTCTCATGTCAGTGCCGGCTGTCTCATGTCAGTGCCGGCTGTCTCATGTCTCATGTCAGTGCCGGATGTCTCATGGCAGTGCCGTCTGTCTCATGGCAGTGCCGGCTGTCTCATGTCAGTGCCGGATGTCTCATGGCAGTGCCGACTGTCTCATATCAGTGCCGACTGTCTCATGTCAGTGCCGGCTGTCTCATGGCAGTGCCGGCTGTCTCATGTCTCATGTCAGTGCCGACTGTCTCATGTCAGTGCCGGCTGTCTCATGTCAGTGCCGGCTGTCTCATGTCAGTGCCGGATGTCTCATGTCAGTGCCGGCTGTCTCATGTCTCATGTCAGTGCCGGCTGTCTCATGTCTCATGTCAGTGCCGACTGTCTCATGTCAGTGCCGACTGTTTCATGTCAGTGCCGGCTGTCTCATGTCTCATGTCAGTGCCGACTGTCTCATCTCAGTGCCGGATGTCTCATATCTCATGTCAGTGCCGACTGTCTCATCTCAGTGCCGACTGTCTCATGTCAGTGCCGGCTGTCTCATCTCAGTGCCGGCTGTCTCATGTCAGTGCCGGATGTCTCATGTCAGTGCCGGATGTCTCATGTCTCATGTCAGTGCCGGCTGTCTCATGTCAGTGCCGACTGTTTCATGTCAGTGCCGGCTGTCTCATGTCTCATGTCAGTGCCGACTGTCTCATCTCAGTGCCGGATGTCTCATATCTCATGTCAGTGCCGACTGTCTCATCTCAGTGCCGACTGTCTCATGTCAGTGCCGGCTGTCTCATCTCAGTGCCGGATGTCTCATATCTCATGTCAGTGCCGACTGTCTCATCTCAGTGCCGGCTGTCTCATGTCAGTGCCGGCTGTCTCATGTCTCATGTCAGTGCCGGCTGTCTCATGTCAGTGCCGGCTGTCTCATGTCAGTGCCGGTTGTCTCATGTCAGTGCCGGATGTCTCATGTCAGTGCCGGCTGTCTCATGTCTCATGTCAGTGCCGGATGTCTCATGTCAGTGCCGGATGTCTCATGTCAGTGCCGGCTGTCTCATGTCTCATGTCAGTGCCGGATGTCTCATGTCTCATGTCAGTGCCGGCTGTCTCATGTCAGTGCCGGATGTCTCATGTCAGTGCCGGCTGTCTCATGTCAGTGCCGGCTGTCTCATATCTCATGTCAGTGCCGACTGTCTCATGTCTCATGTCAGTGCCGGATGTCTCATGTCTCATGTCAGTGCCGGCTGTCTCATGTCAGTGCCGGATGTCTCATGTCAGTGCCGGCTGTCTCATGTCAGTGCCGGATGTCTCATGTCAGTGCCGGCTGTCTCATGTCTCATGTCAGTGCCGGATATCTCATGTCAGTGCCGGATGTCTCATATCAGTGCCGGATGTCTCATGTCAGTGCCGGCTGTCTCATGTCTCATGTCAGTGCCGGATGTCTCATGTCTCATGTCAGTGCCGGCTGTCTCATGTCAGTGCCGGATGTCTCATGTCAGTGCCGGCTGTCTCATGTCTCATGTCAGTGCCGGATGTCTCATGTCTCATGTCAGTGCCGACTGTCTCATGTCAGTGCCGGATGTCTCATGTCAGTGCCGGATGTCTCATGTCAGTGCCGGATTTCTCATGTCAGTGCCGACTGTCTCATGTCAGTGCCGGATGTCTCATGTCAGTGCCGGCTGTCTCATGTCAGTGCCGACTGTCTCATGTCAGTGCCGGATGTCTCATGTCAGTGCCGGATGTCTCATGGCAGTGCCGGCTGTCTCATGTCAGTGTCGGCTGTCTCATATCTCATGTCAGTGCCGACTGTTTCATGTCAGTGCCGGCTGTCTCATGTCAGTGCCGACTGTCTCATCTCAGTGCCGACTGTCTCATCTCAGTGCCGGATGTCTCATATCTCATGTCAGTGCCGACTGTCTCATCTCAGTGCCGGCTGTCTCATGTCAGTGCCGGATGTCTCATGTCAGTGCCGGCTGTCTCATGCCAGTGCCGTCTGTCTCATGTCAGTGCCGGATGTCTCATGTCAGTGCCGGATGTCTCATGGCAGTGCCGGCTGTCTCATGTCAGTGTCGGCTGTCTCATATCTCATGTCAGTGCCGACTGTTTCATGTCAGTGCCGGCTGTCTCATGTCAGTGCCGACTGTCTCATCTCAGTGCCGGATGTCTCATATCTCATGTCAGTGCCGACTGTTTCATGTCAGTGCCGGATGTCTCATGGCAGTGCCGGATGTCTCATGTCAGTGCCGGCTGTCTCATGTCAGTGCCGTCTGTCTCATGTCAGTGCCGGATGTCTCATGTCAGTGCCGGATGTCTCATGTCAGTGCCGGCTGTCTCATGTCAGTGCCGACTGTCTCATGTCAGTGCCGTCTGTCTCATGTCAGTGCCGGATGTCTCATGTCAGTGCCGGATGTCTCATGTCAGTGCCGGCTGTCTCATGTCAGTGCCGACTGTCTCATGTCAGTGCCGACTGTTTCATGTCAGTGCCGGCTGTCTCATGTCTCATGTCAGTGCCGGCTGTCTCATGTCAGTGCCGGCTGTCTCATGTCAGTGCCGGATGTCTCATATCAGTGCCGGCTGTCTCATGTCAGTGCCGACTGTCTCATGCCAGTGCCGACTGTCTCATGTCAGTGCCGGCTGTCTCATGTCTCATGTCAGTGCCGGATGTCTCATGGCAGTGCCGACTGTCTCATGTCTCATGTCAGTGCCGGCTGTCTCATGTCAGTGCCGGCTGTCTCATATCAGTGCCGGCTGTCTCATGTCAGTGCCGGATGTCTCATGGCAGTGCCGACTGTCTCATGTCTCATGTCAGTGCCGGCTGTCTCATGTCAGTGCCGGATGTCTCATATCAGTGCCGGCTGTCTCATGTCAGTGCCGACTGTCTCATGTCAGTGCCGACTGTCTCATGTCAGTGCCGTCTGTCTCATGTCTCATGTCAGTGCCGGATGTCTCATGGCAGTGCCGACTGTCTCATGTCTCATGTCAGTGCCGGCTGTCTCATGTCAGTGCCGGCTGTCTCATATCAGTGCCGGCTGTCTCATGTCAGTGCCGGATGTCTCATGGCGGTGCCGACTGTCTCATGTCTCATGTCAGTGCCGGCTGTCTCATGTCAGTGCCGGCTGTTTCATGTCAGTGCCGGCTGTCTCATGTCTCATGTCAGTGCCGGATGTCTCATGGCAGTGCCGACTGTCTCATGTCAGTGCCGGCTGTCTCATGTCAGTGCCGACTGTCTCATGTCAGTGCCGACTGTCTCATGTCAGTGCCGACTGTCTCATGTCAGTGCCGACTGTCTCATGTCAGTGCCGGATGTCTCATGTCAGTGCCGACTGTCTCATGTCAGTGCCGACTGTCTCATGTCAGTGCCGACTGTCTCATGTCAGTGCCGGATGTCTCATGTCAGTGCCGGCTGTCTCATGTCAGTGCCGACTGTCTCATGTCAGTGCCGGATGTCTCATGTCAGTGCCGGCTGTCTCATATCAGTGCCGGCTGTCTCATGTCAGTGCCGGCTGTCTCATGTCTCATGTCAGTGCCGGCTGTCTCATGTCTCATGTCAGTGCCAGCTGTCTCATATCAGTGCCGGATGTCTCATGTCAGTGCCGGCTGTCTCATGTCAGTGCCGGCTGTCTCATGTCTCATGTCAGTGCCGGCTGTCTCATGTCTCATGTCAGTGCCAGCTGTCTCATATCAGTGCCGGCTGTCTCATCTCAGTGCCGACTGTCTCATATCAGTGCCGGATGTCTCATGTCAGTGCCGGCTGTCTCATGTCAGTGCCGGCTGTCTCATGTCTCATGTCAGTGCCGGATGTCTCATGTCAGTGCCGGCTGTCTCATGTCAGTGCCGACTGTCTCATGTCAGTGCCGGATGTCTCATGTCAGTGCCGGCTGTCTCATGTCAGTGCCGGCTGTCTCATGTCTCATGTCAGTGCCGGCTGTCTCATGTCAGTGCCGGCTGTCTCATGGCAGTGCCGGATGTCTCATGTCAGTGCCGGCTGTCTCATGTCAGTGCCGGCTGTCTCATGTCTCATGTCAGTGCCGGCTGTCTCATGTCAGTGCCGGATGTCTCATGGCAGTGCCGACTGTCTCATGTCAGTGCCGGATGTCTCATGTCAGTGCCGGATGTCTCATGTCTCATGTCAGTGCCGGCTGTCTCATGTCAGTGCCGACTGTCTCATATCAGTGCCGGATGTCTCATGTCAGTGCCGGCTGTCTCATGTCTCATGTCAGTGCCGGCTGTCTCATATCAGTGCCGGATGTCTCATGTCAGTGCCGGCTGTCTCATGTCAGTGCCGGCTGTCTCATGTCAGTGCCGGATGTCTCATGTCAGTGCCGGCTGTCTCATGTCAGTGCCGGCTGTCTCATGTCAGTGCCGGCTGTCTCATGTCTCATGTCAGTGCCGACTGTCTCATGTCAGTGCCGGCTGTCTCATGTCAGTGCCGACTGTCTCATGTCAGTGCCGGCTGTCTCATGTCAGTGCCGGCTGTCTCATGTCAGTGCCGGATGTCTCATGTCAGTGCCGGCTGTCTCATGTCAGTGCCGGCTGTCTCATGTCAGTGCCGGCTGTCTCATGTCTCATGTCAGTGCCGACTGTCTCATGTCAGTGCCGGCTGTCTCATGTCAGTGCCGACTGTCTCATGTCAGTGCCGGCTGTCTCATGTCAGTGCCGGCTGTCTCATGTCAGTGCCGGATGTCTCATGTCAGTGCCGGCTGTCTCATGTCTCATGTCAGTGCCGGCTGTCTCATGTCAGTGCCGACTGTCTCATGTCAGTGCCGGCTGTCTCATGTCAGTGCCGGCTGTCTCATGTCAGTGCCGGCTGTCTCATGTCAGTGCCGGATGTCTCATGTCAGTGCCGGATGTCTCATTTCTCATGTCAGTGCCGGCTGTCTCATGTCAGTGCCGACTGTCTCATGTCAGTGCCGGCTGTCTCATGTCAGTGCCGGATGTCTCATGTCTCATGTCAGTGCCGGCTGTCTCATGTCAGTGTCGGCTGTCTCATGTCAGTGCCGGCTGTCTCATGTCAGTGCCGGCTGTCTCATGTCAGTGCCGGCTGTCTCATGTCAGTGCCGGCTGTCTCATGTCAGTGCCGGCTGTCTCATGTCAGTGCCGGCTGTCTCATGTCAGTGCCGGCTGTCTCATGTCAGTGCCGGCTGTCTCATGTCAGTGCCGACTGTCTCATGTCAGTGCCGGCTGTCTCATGTCAGTGCCGGCTGTCTCATGTCAGTGCCGGATGTCTCATGTCAGTGCCGGATGTCTCATGTCTCATGTCAGTGCCGGATGTCTCATGTCAGTGCCGGCTGTCTCATGTCAGTGCCGGCTGTCTCATGTCAGTGCCGGCTGTCTCATGTCAGTGCCGGCTGTCTCATGTCAGTGCCGGCTGTCTCATGTCAGTGCCGACTGTCTCATGTCAGTGCCGGCTGTCTCATGTCAGTGCCGGCTGTCTCATGTCAGTGCCGGATGTCTCATGTCAGTGCCGGATGTCTCATGTCTCATGTCAGTGCCGGATGTCTCATGTCAGTGCCGACTGTCTCATGTCAGTGCCGGCTGTCTCATGTCAGTGCCGGATGTCTCATGTCAGTGCCGGCTGTCTCATGTCTCATGTCAGTGCCGGCTGTCTCATGTCAGTGCCGGATGTCTCATGTCAGTGCCGGATGTCTCATGTCAGTGCCGGCTGTCTCATGTCAGAGCCGGCTGTCTCATGTCAGTGCCGGATGTCTCATGTCAGTGCCGGCTGTCTCATGTCAGTGCCGGATGTCTCATGTCAGTGCCGGATGTCTCATGTCTCATGTCAGTGCCGGATGTCTCATGTCAGTGCCGACTGTCTCATGTCAGTGCCGGCTGTCTCATGTCAGTGCCGGATGTCTCATGTCAGTGCCGGCTGTCTCATGTCTCATGTCAGTGCCGGCTGTCTCATGTCAGTGCCGGATGTCTCATGTCAGTGCCGGATGTCTCATGTCAGTGCCGGCTGTCTCATCTCAGTGCCGGCTGTCTCATGTCAGTGCCGGATTTCTCATGTCAGTGCCGGCTGTCTCATGTCAGTGCCGGCTGTCTCATGTCAGTGCCGGATGTCTCATGTCAGTGCCGGATGTCTCATGTCTCATGTCAGTGCCGACTGTCTCATGTCAGTCCCGGCCGTCTCATTTCAGTGTCTCATGTCTCATGTCAGTGCCGGCTGTCTCATGTCAGTGCCGGCTGTCTCATGTCAGTGCCGGATGCTTCATGTCAGTGTCTCATGTCTCATGTCAGTGCCAGCTGTCTCATGTCAGTGCCGGCTGTCTCATGTCAGTGCCGGATGTTTCATGTCAGTGCCGGCTGTCTCATGTCTCATGTCAGTGCCGACTGTCTCATGTCAGTCCCGGCCGTCTCATGTCAGTGTCTCATGTCTCATGTCAGTGCCGGCTGTCTCATGTCAGTGCCCGCTGTCTCATGTCAGTGCCGGCTGTCTCATATCAGTGCCGGCTGTCTCATGTCTCATGTCAGTGCCGGCTCTCTCATGTCAGTGCCGACTGTCTCATGTCAGTGCCGGATGTCTCATGTCTCATGTCAGTGCCGGATTTCTCATGTCAGTGACAGATGTCTCATGGCAGTGACGGCTGTCTCATGTCTCATGTCAGTGCCGGCTGTCTCATATCAGTGCCGGCTGTCTCATGTCAGTGCCGGATGTCTCATGTCAGTGCCGGATGTCTCATGGCAGTGCCGGATGTCTCATGGCAGTGCCGGCTGTCTCATGTCAGTGCCGGCTGTTTCATGTCAGTGCCGACTGTCTCATGTCAGTGCCGACTGTCTCATGTCAGTGCCGGATGTCTCATGTCAGTGCCGGCTGTCTCATATCAGTGCCGGCTGTCTCATGTCTCATGTCAGTGCCGACTGTCTCATGTCAGTGCCGGCTGTCTCATGTCAGTGCCGGATGTCTCATGTCAGTGCCGGATGTCTCATGTCTCATGTCAGTGCCGGCTCTCTCATGTCAGTGCCGGATGTCTCATGTCTCATGTCAGTGCCGGCTCTCTCATGTCAGTGCCGGATGTCTCATGTCAGTGCCGACTGTCTCATGTCAGTGCCGGATGTCTCATGTCAGTGCCGGCTGTCTCATGTCAGTGCCGGCTGTCTCATGTCAGTGCCGGATGTCTCATGTCAGTGCCGGCTGTCTCATGTCAGTGCCGGCTGTCTCATGTCAGTGCCGGCTGTTTCATGTCAGTGCCGGCTGTCTCATGTCTCATGTCAGTGCCGACTGTCTCATGTCAGTCCCGGCCGTCTCATGTCAGTGTCTCATGTCTCATGTCAGTGCCGGCTGTCTCATGTCAGTGCCGGCTGTCTCATGTCAGTGCCGGCTGTCTCATATCAGTGCCGGCTGTCTCATGTCTCATGTCAGTGCCGGCTCTCTCATGTCAGTGCCGGATGTCTCATGTCTCATGTCAGTGCCGGCTCTCTCATGTCAGTGCCGGATGTCTCATGTCAGTGCCGACTGTCTCATGTCAGTGCCGACTGTCTCATGTCAGTGCCGGATGTCTCATGTCAGTGCCGACTGTCTCATGTCAGTGCCGACTGTCTCATGTCAGTGCCGGATGTCTCATGTCAGTGCCGACTGTCTCATGTCAGTGCCGACTGTCTCATGTCAGTGCCGGCTGTCTCATGTCAGTGCCGACTGTCTCATGTCAGTGCCGACTGTCTCATGTCAGTGCCGGCTGTCTCATGTCAGTGCCGGATGTCTCATGTCAGTGCCGACTGTCTCATGTCTCATGTCAGTGCCGGCTGTCTCATGTCAGTGCCGGCTGTCTCATGTCAGTGCCGACTGTCTCATGTCAGTGCCGGCTGTCTCATGTCAGTGCCGACTGTCTCATGTCAGTGCCGACTGTCTCATGTCAGTGCCGGATGTCTCATGTCAGTGCCGGATGTCTCATGTCAGTGCCGGCTGTCTCATGTCAGTGCCGGCTGTCTCATGTCTCATGTCAGTGCCGGCTGTCTCATGTCTCATGTCAGTGCCGGCTGTCTCATGTCTCATGTCAGTGCCGGCTGTCTCATGTCAGTGCCGGATGTCTCATGTCAGTGCCGGATGTCTCATATCAGTGCCGGATGTCTCATGTCAGTGCCGGATGTCTCATATCAGTGCCGGATGTCTCATGTCAGTGCCAGATGTCTCATATCAGTGCCGGATGTCTCATGTCAGTGCCGGCTGTCTCATGTCAGTGCCGGCTGTCTCATGCCAGTGCCGGCTGTCTCATGTCAGTGCCGGATGTCTCATGTCAGTGCCGGCTGTCTCATGTCAGTGCCGACTGTTTCATGTCAGTGCCGGCTGTCTCATGTCTCATGTCAGTGCCGGCTGTCTCATGTCAGTGCCGGATGTCTCATGGCAGTGCCGGCTGTCTCATGTCAGTGCCGGCTGTCTCATGTCTCATGTCAGTGCCGGCTGTCTCATGTCTCATGTCTTTGCCGGCTGTCTCATGTCTCATGTCAGTGCCGGCTGTCTCATGTCAGTGCCGGATGTCTCATGGCAGTGCCGGCTGTCTCATGTCAGTGCCGGCTGTCTCATGTCTCATGTCAGTGCCGGCTGTCTCATGTCTCATGTCAGTGCCGGCTGTCTCATGTCTCATGTCAGTGTCGGCTGTCTCATGTCAGTGCCGGATGTCTCATGGCAGTGCCGGCTGTCTCATGTCAGTGCCGGCTGTCTCATGTCTCATGTCAGTGCCGGCTGTCTCATGTCTCATGTCAGTGCCGGCTGTCTCATGTCAGTGCCGGATGTCTCATGGCAGTGCCGGCTGTCTCATGTCAGTGCCGGCTGTCTCATGTCTCATGTCAGTGCCGGCTGTCTCATGTCTCATGTCAGTGCCGGCTGTCTCATGTCAGTGCCGGATGTCTCATGGCAGTGCCGGCTGTCTCATGTCAGTGCCGGCTGTCTCATGTCTCATGTCAGTGCCGGCTGTCTCATGTCTCATGTCAGTGCCGGCTGTCTCATGTCAGTGCCGGATGTCTCATGGCAGTGCCGGCTGTCTCATGTCAGTGCCGGCTGTCTCATGTCTCATGTCAGTGCCGGCTGTCTCATGTCTCATGTCAGTGCCGGCTGTCTCATGTCAGTGCCGGATGTCTCATGGCAGTGCCGGCTGTCTCATGTCAGTGCCGGCTGTCTCATGTCTCATGTCAGTGCCGGCTGTCTCATGTCTCATGTCAGTGCCGGCTGTCTCATGTCCCATGTCAGTGCCGACTGTCTCATGTCAGTGCCGACTGTCTCATGTCAGTGCCGGATGTCTCATGTCTCATGTCAGTGCCGGATGTCTCATGTCAGTGCCGACTGTCTCATGTCAGTGCCGGATGTCTCATGTCAGTGCCGGATGTCTCATGTCAGTGCCGGCTGTCTCATGTCAGTGCCGGCTGTCTCATGTCTCATGTCAGTGCCGGCTGTCTCATGTCTCATGTCAGTGCCGGCTGTCTCATATCAGTGCCGGATGTCTCATGTCAGTGCCGACTGTCTCATGTCAGTGCCGGATGTCTCATGTCAGTGCCGGCTGTCTCATGTCAGTGCCGGATGTCTCATGTCAGTGCCGGATGTCTCATGTCAGTGCCGGCTGTCTCATGTCAGTGCCGGCTGTCTCATGTCTCATGTCAGTGCCGGCTGTCTCATGTCTCATGTCAGTGCCGGCTGTCTCATATCAGTGCCGGATGTCTCATGTCAGTGCCGACTGTCTCATGTCAGTGCCGGATGTCTCATGTCAGTGCCGGCTGTCTCATGTCAGTGCCGACTGTCTCATGTCAGTGCCGGATGTCTCATGTCAGTGCCGGCTGTCTCATGTCAGTGCCGGCTGTCTCATGTCAGTGCCGGATGTCTCATGTCAGTGCCGGCTGTCTCATGTCAGTGCCGACTGTCTCATGTCAGTGCCGGATGTCTCATGTCAGTGCCGGCTGTCTCATGTCAGTGCCGACTGTCTCATGTCAGTGCCGGATGTCTCATGTCAGTGCCGGCTGTCTCATGTCAGTGCCGGCTGTCTCATGTCTCATGTCAGTGCCGGCTGTCTCATGTCTCATGTCAGTGCCGGCTGTCTCATATCAGTGCCGGATGTCTCATGTCAGTGCCGGCTGTCTCATGTCAGTGCCGGCTGTCTCATGTCTCATGTCAGTGCCGACTGTCTCATGTCAGTGCCGGCTGTCTCATGTCAGTGCCGACTGTCTCATGTCAGTGCCGACTGTCTCATGTCAGTGCCGACTGTCTCATGTCAGTGCCGACTGTCTCATGTCAGTGCCGGATGTCTCATGTCAGTGCCGACTGTCTCATGTCAGTGCCGACTGTCTCATGTCAGTGCCGACTGTCTCATGTCAGTGCCGGATGTCTCATGTCAGTGCCGGCTGTCTCATGTCAGTGCCGACTGTCTCATGTCAGTGCCGGATGTCTCATGTCAGTGCCGGCTGTCTCATATCAGTGCCGGCTGTCTCATGTCAGTGCCGGCTGTCTCATGTCTCATGTCAGTGCCGGCTGTCTCATGTCTCATGTCAGTGCCAGCTGTCTCATATCAGTGCCGGATGTCTCATGTCAGTGCCGGCTGTCTCATGTCAGTGCCGGCTGTCTCATGTCTCATGTCAGTGCCGGCTGTCTCATGTCTCATGTCAGTGCCAGCTGTCTCATATCAGTGCCGGCTGTCTCATCTCAGTGCCGACTGTCTCATATCAGTGCCGGATGTCTCATGTCAGTGCCGGCTGTCTCATGTCAGTGCCGGCTGTCTCATGTCTCATGTCAGTGCCGGATGTCTCATGTCAGTGCCGGCTGTCTCATGTCAGTGCCGACTGTCTCATGTCAGTGCCGGATGTCTCATGTCAGTGCCGGCTGTCTCATGTCAGTGCCGGCTGTCTCATGTCTCATGTCAGTGCCGGCTGTCTCATGTCAGTGCCGGCTGTCTCATGGCAGTGCCGGATGTCTCATGTCAGTGCCGGCTGTCTCATGTCAGTGCCGGCTGTCTCATGTCTCATGTCAGTGCCGGCTGTCTCATGTCAGTGCCGGATGTCTCATGGCAGTGCCGACTGTCTCATGTCAGTGCCGGATGTCTCATGTCAGTGCCGGATGTCTCATGTCTCATGTCAGTGCCGGCTGTCTCATGTCAGTGCCGACTGTCTCATATCAGTGCCGGATGTCTCATGTCAGTGCCGGCTGTCTCATGTCTCATGTCAGTGCCGGCTGTCTCATATCAGTGCCGGATGTCTCATGTCAGTGCCGGCTGTCTCATGTCAGTGCCGGCTGTCTCATGTCAGTGCCGGATGTCTCATGTCAGTGCCGGCTGTCTCATGTCAGTGCCGGCTGTCTCATGTCAGTGCCGGCTGTCTCATGTCTCATGTCAGTGCCGACTGTCTCATGTCAGTGCCGGCTGTCTCATGTCAGTGCCGACTGTCTCATGTCAGTGCCGGCTGTCTCATGTCAGTGCCGGCTGTCTCATGTCAGTGCCGGATGTCTCATGTCAGTGCCGGCTGTCTCATGTCAGTGCCGGCTGTCTCATGTCAGTGCCGGCTGTCTCATGTCTCATGTCAGTGCCGACTGTCTCATGTCAGTGCCGGCTGTCTCATGTCAGTGCCGACTGTCTCATGTCAGTGCCGGCTGTCTCATGTCAGTGCCGGCTGTCTCATGTCAGTGCCGGATGTCTCATGTCAGTGCCGGCTGTCTCATGTCTCATGTCAGTGCCGGCTGTCTCATGTCAGTGCCGACTGTCTCATGTCAGTGCCGGCTGTCTCATGTCAGTGCCGGCTGTCTCATGTCAGTGCCGGCTGTCTCATGTCAGTGCCGGATGTCTCATGTCAGTGCCGGATGTCTCATTTCTCATGTCAGTGCCGGCTGTCTCATGTCAGTGCCGACTGTCTCATGTCAGTGCCGGCTGTCTCATGTCAGTGCCGGATGTCTCATGTCTCATGTCAGTGCCGGCTGTCTCATGTCAGTGTCGGCTGTCTCATGTCAGTGCCGGCTGTCTCATGTCAGTGCCGGCTGTCTCATGTCAGTGCCGGCTGTCTCATGTCAGTGCCGGCTGTCTCATGTCAGTGCCGGCTGTCTCATGTCAGTGCCGGCTGTCTCATGTCAGTGCCGGCTGTCTCATGTCAGTGCCGGCTGTCTCATGTCAGTGCCGACTGTCTCATGTCAGTGCCGGCTGTCTCATGTCAGTGCCGGCTGTCTCATGTCAGTGCCGGATGTCTCATGTCAGTGCCGGATGTCTCATGTCTCATGTCAGTGCCGGATGTCTCATGTCAGTGCCGGCTGTCTCATGTCAGTGCCGGCTGTCTCATGTCAGTGCCGGCTGTCTCATGTCAGTGCCGGCTGTCTCATGTCAGTGCCGGCTGTCTCATGTCAGTGCCGACTGTCTCATGTCAGTGCCGGCTGTCTCATGTCAGTGCCGGCTGTCTCATGTCAGTGCCGGATGTCTCATGTCAGTGCCGGATGTCTCATGTCTCATGTCAGTGCCGGATGTCTCATGTCAGTGCCGACTGTCTCATGTCAGTGCCGGCTGTCTCATGTCAGTGCCGGATGTCTCATGTCAGTGCCGGCTGTCTCATGTCTCATGTCAGTGCCGGCTGTCTCATGTCAGTGCCGGATGTCTCATGTCAGTGCCGGATGTCTCATGTCAGTGCCGGCTGTCTCATGTCAGTGCCGGCTGTCTCATGTCAGTGCCGATGTCTCATGTCAGTGCCGGCTGTCTCATGTCAGTGCCGGATGTCTCATGTCAGTGCCGGATGTCATGTCTCATGTCAGTGCCGGATGTCTCATGTCAGTGCCGACTGTCTCATGTCAGTGCCGGCTGTCTCATGTCAGTGCCGGATGTCTCATGTCTCATGTCAGTGCCGGCTGTCTCATGTCAGTGCCGACTGTCTCATGTCAGTGCGGCTGTCTCATGTCAGTGCCGGCTGTCTCATGTCAGTGCCGGCTGTCTCATGTCAGTGCCGGCTGTCTCATGTCTCATGTCAGTGCCGGCTGTCTCATGTCAGTGCCGACTGTCTCATGTCAGTGCCGGCTGTCTCATGTCAGTGCCGGATGTCTCATGTCAGTGCCGACTGTCTCATGTCAGTGCCGGATGTCTCATGTCAGTGCCGACTGTCTCATGTCAGTGCCGCTGTCTCATGTCAGTGCCGGATGTCTCATGTCAGTGCCGGCTGTCTCATGTCAGTGCCGACTGTCTCATGTCAGTGCCGGATGTCTCATGTCAGTGCCGGCTGTCTCATGGCAGTGCCGGATGTCTCATGTCAGTGCCGGCTGTCTCATGTCTCATGTCAGTGCCGGATGTCTCATGTCAGTGCCGGATGTCTCATGTCTCATGTCAGTGCCGGCTGTCTCATGTCTCATGTCAGTGCCGGATTTCTCATGTCAGTGCCGGCTGT